>PVKA01014278.1:0-52764 GCA_004027165.1 Ctenomys sociabilis
TTCTCCTCTGGGATGGGAAAGTCTTTTAATAGAAGTTGGTGTTGAAGAACCAAAAGCCAGGCTGTGTCATGAGATTATCGACAAGGGGTAAGAAGAGGAGGGCGAGGAACAAAGGAGGGAGGAGTAGTAGGGATGGAAAGAGAGGAAAGTAAAGGAGAGTGGGAAGAGAGTCAGGAAATGCAGAAATAGGGTAGCCCCGAAAGAGAAGCGCTGGGTAGCTCCTGAAGTTTGGAGCACCTCGGAATGGCGCTGTCGCTGTCCTTGGTCCTGACCGACAACGAGCCCGCGAGAGCTCGGAATGTCTCCCCGGGATAGACACCCTCCAGCCCCCCACCGAGTGGTCTCCTTCGAAGGTTTCTGGGTGATTCTGGAGGACGAACAAAGAACTGGAACTGCGTGTGACAGGAACTAAAGCCACAGGTGTACTTTTACACATCCCCTTTCGTGCCTTTCCTCAGCGCCAAGAGCTGTCCCTCCTTGCAGGAGGCAGATAAGCTGTGGGCTCAGAAGAGTGACAGGGCCGGGAGATAGCTCAGTACAATAAGCGCTTACCTGGCAAGTGCAAGGGCCTGAGTTCAATCCACGGTAAGTGACAGAGCTCCTGAGGCTGGTGCCTGAGCCCCAAGGGACCTGCAGCCTGATTCCAGCCTCATGAGGCAAGTTGGCTGACATTGGAGGCCTCTGCACTCAGACTCTGTGGGAAACAAGCCTGGAAGAGCTGAAACATGAACATCATTTTTTCCTCCTTTAAAAAATCGTGTGTAATGAGCTAGTCCCAGGCAGGCCTTGCACAGATGGGGGTTTAATCAGCCGTCGTCTGAACGCACTGGCATTCCAGCTTAACTCAGCTCTCATCCATTCATTAGGGGACATGCTTGGCACTCAGAGATTACAGCAGGGCTGAACTCTGAATAGATTCTAAAGAGCTGTCACTGGAGTGGCGTGGCACCTGCCCTTCCATGCTGGGGCCACGCAGGGCAGGGGCTCCACCTGTCCGGGCCATGCTGAGGCCCAGCTCCTACCAGGATACATCGTAGGTACTTTATTTTGAGACTTGCTACAGATTTCATAATGAAGCACTGATAGAAAGAAAGGAAGAGAAATATCAACTGCCTGTGAGAGCCCCTGTTTAGAGGGAAGACAGAGAGCCCCTGCTTTGGGGCAGTCTCCTGTCTCCCCACACAGAATGAGGCATGGATCCCACTCTAAAACTGCTGTCCGAACTCCCTGAAGGATATAACACATGAATGACGAGACATCTTTGCCCTGGAACCTCTAACAAGAGGTTAGACTGTGTCTCCTCATAAAGGTCCAGAAGAGCCTGACTCCTTCCAGTCTGTAAGGAAACCAGAAGAAGAAGTTGGAACTAGCTCCTAGGTGCAGATTCAGGCCATGGGAAGCCATGGCCTATCTTCTGCAGTGGTGGGCTGGGTCCAGGTGAAGCTAGAGGGTAGGGACAAGGCCCCTGCACAGCCAGATCTTCCCAAATAGGTGAAGCTTCGCTGACATCAGGTGGCCAGCACCCCCTGTGTTGGGAATAGCGGATGTTATTTGTGCATAATTCTTGCCCACATTCCTTTCAGAAGCTTGGGGAGCTCATGTATCAGTCAACTCTGGCTTTTCTGATGGCACCTTTTGCCAGCTGTTTTTCTCTTGTCCTCCCCAGCACTGATGATGTGTTTTTAAATGGTTCCCACTGGTCCCAGGGTGCTGTGAACCAAGTGCCTTATTAGGCACTCACAGGGTTAGACTTTTTTTTTTTTTTTTCAGAACCAGGGATTGAACTCAGGCCTTTGCGCTTGCCAGGCAAGTGCTTATTTTACTGAGCTATCTCCCTGGCTGCAGGGTTAGACTTTGGCCTTAACATCCATAGTGCTTCCTGCCACCTCTGATTCTTGGCTCCAGTCCTAGTCATGATCATGACAGCTCAGGAGAGCTATCTCTGGCCAGATCCTCTGCCCCTCTGTTCACTAGGGCAAGAGGATGGAAGAGAGGGAATGTGGGACCTGCACTCACCTAGGGGCAAGGGACAGCTTTCTGCAAGCAGCTGGTTGATGCTGCAGCTGAGGACAAGCAGGAAGCACTGAGGTGCATGTTCACACAGGGGCAGGGGTCTCTGCTCCACTGGCCTCTCTGCTTCCAGGACTCCTCTGACTCCTCCCTCAGGGGGTGGGCCTCAGAGGAACACAGTCCATACATGCATCTACAACTGCATGAGGGAATTTATCTCATGGATTGGGTTATGAAATTGTGAGTTGCCCAAACAAGTCTGAGGTCTGTAGGGCAGGCAGTGGGAAGGAAAGATCAGGAATACGTTGGAACCCCATAGGTACTGGCTACCTTTGAGCACAGCCAGGATGACAAATCTGGCCAGAGAGAGCAACTGCAGAACCAGCTGCTGTTTGGAGGGGTCCAGGCCCTAAAAGGTCTCACCTGATGGGACCAGGTCTTGGACAACGAAGTCAACATGACTTCAACTTAGTTTGGAGTCAACAAATTGCTGATCCTGATGGTGTCTTCAGAATTTCTTGCCCAGCAAGGAGAGAGAGAGAGCCCACCCAAGGGGACCTGCACAGCCCAGGGACACAGTATGTGCTGTATAACCGAGAAAAGGGGTGTGTGAGCTCTCTGTTCTTGTCACTGCTTAGCCTAGCCCAGTTGACACCCAGAATAAACCAAAGCAAGCCAAACTAAGCCACCCAAGGAAAGCAATTTTCACTACAACCAACAGTGTATCCTCCTTGAGAAAGTTCCTGACACACAGGAATTGCTTGAACACAGCTGGCAGGACTTGTGCCTCTCAAAAGGTGAGGTGTTTCTTCCCTTGGGAGGCCAGGGAACTCTGTCCTCAGTTTTCTTGGTCAAAAGTGAAAGTTTCTCTGTGGGGCTCCTGGGGTTTGTGGACATGGTGCAGCATGGGGGACCTCAAGATTAACCAGCACTCCAAGGGTTCCCTATTCTGGTTGTTAGGGCCACCAGAGTGACAGCTACAGCACCCAGAGATAGGTTGGCCTCAGTGACCAGTAAGGCTTTAGCAGGCAATTACCCAGCAGAAGCTGGGAGCTGACAGAGTGATTATTAGCTTCTAATTGCAGGGCAAACCCAGGCTGGATCCTCCTTTCCAAAGTAGAGGGCATTACTATTTGCATAGCAATTAATTACTTTGGGAGCTACAGAATTTAATTACCCACTTGTCCATAGGAGCCAATAATTAAATCACTCTCAGAAATGGTACTTATTGCCCAGTTAGGCCAAGCAGGTAACTCAGATGACCTTAGGGAGAGCCCTTGGTGGTGACCCCTGGACTGACGGCAGGGCCTTGGCCTAACCTGGATGGCACTTATGCTGGCACAGAGCCTCCTGGGCCAGGGACGCGCAGCCGCGCATGGCACCCAGGGCCCATGGCTGCCGCCCCATGTACAGTAAATATTCCCTGCAGGATGCAAAGGCCCATGGAGAGCCACACCCGCAGGGAGGAAGGGGCAAGACAGAGAAACCAAAGGGACGTCTGGGCCCAGACGTTTAGCCAACTGTTGCACTCCCATGTGCCAAACTGCAAGAATGTCTTCTGGGCCTGCACACTTTGGGCAACAGGTGTGATTCTGGGCCTGTCTGGAACTGGGCCCTTCCCAATGCCTGGGGTGCAGGACCAATGGGATGGGAGAGGGGCTGCACAGTGTCTGTGATTGGATACCAGTTGCTAATAAAATAATTCTAAACTGAGCTCAGTGTCCCTGCATTGAAAGCCATGGCAAAATGTCACATGCATCTCACTGCAGAAGGCCCTGGGATTTGGGGGCACCTGGAGGCTTCCCTATGCAAGATGGTCCCACCAAAGAATGGTGGTAGATCCTCCCCACTTCTTGGCAGAGAGCAAGGCAGAGGCAGGGGCACAGGTGAGAGGGAGAAGAGAAGACAGAGCAGCGTCACGCACGTGTTTGGCCTGGACCCCCAAGGAAGCATCTGCAGGTGCTACCTGGCTCTCTCCTCACTCGCCATTGGTGGCCACTTCCCATGAAGTCTATGTTCTGTGCGAGGACTGAGTCCTGCCTGGGGAGCTGAGCATTCCGGTGTGGCCTGACCTGCTGCCTGGCCTGTGGGTGGACCCCACAGCAGGTGCACATCGCTCTGCAAGACAGAAAAGAGCAAAGGGCGGCAGCAGCCCTTGGTTTTTTCTCCCTGAAATCAGGGAAGGAAGTTTCAGGCATACCAAGGGGGTGTACCACTTCCTTCTTCCTTCGAGTTCCCCAAGACTCAGGCTCTGGCTGGCTGTGCAAGGCCAGGTCGGGGCCACCCACCTCCGGCTGCTGCCTCTGCGATCAGTTCCAGCCTGGGACCCTTGGAATTTCCCTCCAAGGCCTGACAGGAGCCTGTGCCTGCACCTTGACGGGATCCTGTGGCCGCCTCTAATGAAGTCCTCTATGACTCCGCTGGAGCACCCACCACCCCAGGAAGGCTCTCCACCGGCCCTCGGCCCAGGCTGCTGACAGCAGCAATCCATCTCCATCACAGTAATGGCGTCCCCATTAATCGGCCATAAACTAATAAAGCAAGCACTTTCCACCCCTCGCGCCCCCCCCAACTTCATTAAGTCTTTAGTACATTAATATGTCTTACTTAGTGTCAGCTAAACCTCTTTCCCTGTTTGGGGTGGAGCCAGTGGGGTGGGAGCCTGGCCTGACTGGTGGGGGCCCTGGAGCTGCTGACTCAGAGTGACTCCCTCTGCCTGCTCCTGGGATGCTCCGCTCCCCTTGAGGCTCTGGAGAGGCGCAGGAGCAGGAGGAAAGGGAGCTCCTTGTGCAAGGGAGTGGGCAGGAAGAGAGGAAGGGGCAGAAGGAAGGGGAAGGAAGGCGGAAGCAGGGATGGGGGAGGAGCTGACACTTCCAAATTAAATTTGTGATTCAGGCATCAGATGGGCGGACAGCCAGAGATTAATTCGACTGATCGAGTTATAAAGAGCGGGAGGCCTGGGTAATCAATCTTACAGCTGTCAGGCCGACAGGCAGGAGTATTAACCTGGCGAGACGGCTACGGAGGACTTCATTTCACTCACCCCACCACGTCCCTGACCACCTCCCCTGTCTCTCAGAATAACAATAATTGTGGCTGTTAGCGATGACAGAGACAGAGGCAGAGACTGAGGGTGGGCTCCTCTGTCTGGGCCTCCCCCGCTCAAGCCAGGTAGGCAGCTTGACCTCGCCCAGGAAGTCTAGTGCAGCTTCTTGGAGAGGTGGGGACACCACAGAAACAGGTGGAACTGACCCTTGGAAGGAGCTCTGGGGCAGAGGACAATGTCCTTTATCCTGCCCACCTCCTGGCTGAAGTTTTACCCATCCCAACCAGCTGCCTCAGCCCTGACCCTTGGCTCTGCCCAGGGAAACAGGGCTCCAGAGTGTCCACCTGATGCTCCGGTGGGCACTGGTTCCTCCGCTGGGCACAGATCAGAGCTGGGCGGTGGTGGAAGTCTCCCTGGCCCTGGACTGCTCCAGGTGACCTCCTCTTCTCCTTTGCACTCACCCACACCTGGGTGCAGGGCAGGGGTCTCCCTGCAGAGACTTGTGCAAACGTGGTCTTTGGGGGAGGGCACTGCCTCGAAGTTGATGACTTGTGCAGTGCCAGCTAATTTTCACATCCTTCAAACTCTGATGTCTTTCTCCTTGCTCCAGAGAAAGGAGGGGAAAGGAGCAGAGAATGTGTGTGTTTGTGTGTGTGTGTGAGAGTACACACATGCGCTTCTGTGCATGTACATGTGTGAGCATGTATACACACGCGCATAAGAAGATGGGAGTAGGATGGGGACATATCGGGTTTCCTGGGAGTGAGCCAGGACTTGTCAGTCCCTGAAGTGGCCATGCCAGGCAGCAGTGCCTGAACGCTGGCCTCTGGAAGTCTGAGGAGAGCCAGTGGGATTCCTCCCCTCCTTTCTCCAAGGGAACTCGGGTGCAGGGCCGCTGAGGGCCTGGTCCCCATTACAGTGCCAGGATGTTACCTGCTCTTGTCCTGAAGCCACCCAATCCCAGTCTCACTGTTCCAAAGAAGGTGCTGCGGCAGCAGCGCCCCGGCTTCTCAGCGTGCACAGTGCTGGGGTCTTGCTGAGCTCTGCAGTGTCATGAGCTTAGTGTTCACAGAGACCTGTGAAGCAGATTCCATTTTTGACCTCATTTTGTGGATGAAAACAAGATCAGAAAAGGTGGGAGACTTACCCAAACTTACACAGCCAGAAAACCATCCAACCGCTGTGCGCTCCATGGCTGGAGTCTCAGCACAGCCACCTTCCCTGCAGCCCCCACATCCCCCACTTGGCCCTCAAGACCCCATCCTTCGCCAGGGTTCCCCAGTGCTCCTGGATGGCCGTTTCCAGCTTCTCCAGGCCAGGTGACCTGACACCTGGCACTTGTCAGTGGATACTGTCTAGGGTGAGGGGAGCATGGCGTCCAGAGGATCCCCAACCCTGCCCTGGAGTAACCCCAGGGAACAGCAGCTACCCTCTCCAGTCCCAGAGCATCTTGGGAAAGGAGAGAGTGCTGCCTGTCAGCACTGCCCGCTCCCCCAAGACACAGAGCCAGCAAGGGATTCCATGCAGGGTGTGTGCAGGGACTAGGGTCAGAAGGGAGGGCCCCCCTCATCTCTGACCCCTGCTGGGTTGAGAGGAGGAGTGCAGGAGTTGGGGCACCAGCAGCTGGAGCTGGCACCGGGCCAGCCCCTCTTCCAGCCTCCCTGGGACCCATTTCAAGTGGCTGCTTCCAGGACGAGCCTGCCCAGTGAGGGGAGCGGGAACAGGGCCTCTTTCCAAGCCAGAGTTCAAAGGTGTCCTCTCCTTG
This sequence comes from Ctenomys sociabilis, assembly GCA_004027165.1. Classification (NCBI taxonomy): domain Eukaryota; kingdom Metazoa; phylum Chordata; class Mammalia; order Rodentia; family Ctenomyidae; genus Ctenomys; species Ctenomys sociabilis. The sequence continues at coordinate 6,822 of PVKA01014278.1, forward strand.
ACAAAGCAACTACTGATTCTGGCCCGTCACTCTCTGGTTTACTCCCCATCCGGAACTGAGGCCTGCTGGAGGGCCTGAGTTCCTGGAGACCTGGTGGGGAGGCCAGCTTGTGCTTGCAGTAGGGATAGACTTAAGCCAGTCCCCCAGGCTTAAGGCTTTGATCTCTGGCACGGCAGGGTTCTACCCAGCTCCACAACGCTCACCCTATGACCGTACCAGGCCCCCACCCTCAGTGGAACTGCAGCCAAGTCCTCTTGTGATGGAGGGCATCCTTGGTGTCCAGTCCTCTCACCCCATCCAGGCTGCCTTTTGGGCCATGGGCCCATCCGTAGATGAGAACCATTTCCTCTATGTTCTCTGGCTCTTGGGCTATAGGATTGTTAGGTGCAGTTTTCCAGGAAGGAGAGAGATCCTTTAAGGCAAGTCGTGTAGGACAGCCGCTTCAGACCTGAGCTTCTCTCAGTGCTTTGGTTTCTCTGTCTGTAAATGAGAAATACAGCCTCTTTCCATGGCTGGTGGTGACTACTGAATGCAAGAGCAGAGGCCCAGCTGGGGCTCTCTTGACACTTGTGAGTGCAGAGTGCATTTTGAACTGATCAGCCAGAGCCTGGGGCATTGGGAGGGGATGGGCTTCTGGGGAGAGCTCTCCTGCCTGTGCCCCCACCTGGCTTGTCCAAATGCAACAAGCCCAGGCGAGGTCTTTGACTGCGAGCACCCCTGCTCTGGAGAGGTCTTGAGAACACCAGCACGCTGGGAGGGTGTGTGTTCCCTCATCCCTGTTCTGAGAAAGCTACCTGGACATCAGCCAGCTCTGAGAGAGAGAGAGAGAGAGAGAGAGAGAGAGAGAGAGAGAGAGAGAGAGAGAGAGGAGAGAGAGAGAGAGAGAGCACAGTGGCTGGCACCGAGATACTTGCTGATTAATCTCTGTCTTTGGCACACCCAGACCTGGTCTCGAGATGCTTGAAGGCCTAAGGTGGTATCCAATGGCCTGAGGGGGCAGAACTGGGCCTGGGAAGATGGATTTCCCTATCCCCTCAGCCCATGCCCAGCAGGAAGAGGAGAAGCCTGCTTCATTATGTTTAATGGGATTATTGGAGGGGGACAGTAGTCATGGGGCATTAGCTGCTAATTGGGTCCATAATAAAGTTAATAAAGCTCTTATGGTCTTTGCCATTAAGTATAATTAAAGGGGTGCTCTGAGGCAAGGCGGGGGTGTTTGTGGGGAATGGGCACTGGGCCCTTACTGGCAGGAAGGAGCCAAAACAGGAGCAGGTGACAGGGAGGCTGCCAGCTGTGCCAGAGCTGGGGCTGCTCCAGCTTCCTGAGCTTCCCTGGTCGGGTCCTCTGGGCTACAGGGGAAGGTGTGGCCAGTAAGGGCAGGGTTACTACTCTCTGCTCCTGCAATCCCAGAAGAGGGATCTCTCCTTGAAGAAGCTCAGAACTCAGAAGAGCCGGGCATGGTGGCGCATGCCTGTAATCCCAGCACTCGGGAGGCTGAGGCAGGAGGATTGTTGTGAGTTCGAGACCAGCCTGAGCTACAAAGTGAGCTTAAGGCCAGCCTGAACTGCATAGTGAGACCCTGTCTCAAAAAGACAAAAAAAAAAAAAAAAGAACTCAGAAGAACTGGAACTTCTGAGGCAGGAACAGGCCATGAGCTTGGGCCTCTTGTGGACTCAGCCTCCTTCCCTGTAACAGGAAGGTAACAGACTGCTCTAAGCCTTCCATGACATGTGGCTGTAGCATTTTTATTTTTCAGTTATCTGGCAATACTGCAAGGGCTGCTTGTTGAAGTCTTTCATCTGTGGGACACAGAAGTGGTCCCCATTCTGCTTATCCCTGTAGCTGAGCTGGTTATTTTTCCAGGGTTTTAGGGACACATTTATGTAAAAGTGGAGAAATTTGCCATTTTGTCTTCTACCTTTCTGCAGTAGAATGGTTCCTGTGTGGCTCGGAGCTTGCCGTTTTCCTCTTTAGCTTGTCGATGTGGTCTTTCTACGGCAGCGCGCCTATGAGGCACGCACCGCGCTGCCAAGGCACATGCTCAGCCTGCTCTTAGGCTCGGGTGCCGGGCTGGCCTCAAACTTGGGGTCCTCCCACTCAGCCTCCCGAGCAGCTGGAGCAGCAGGTGCGCGCACTCAGCCACGTGTGTATTTCTGTGGGCAATAGTTGTGGTGACTGAATAGCTAAGTAGCTGAGGTGAGGCTGTGTACATTGTATTTATTTTAATTTCTTGTATTTAGTTTTGTATGTATGACAAATTTGATTTCAAAAAGTAAGATTTACAATGTATTATTCTTAAATCATACAGGGCAAAGCTGAACTTCACCTCCCTCCCACTTTGAGCCTCAGTTCTCCTTCCCAAGGTTACCACCTGAACTTCCGGAAGAACTTTTTTTAAAAGATCTTTTCAAAGCTACCTGTATGCTAGTCTGCATATTTTTCTTCTCCCCATTTCCCTGAAAGGTAGCTGTGTTCTGTACCTTAGAATTTTGTTGTTTTGTATATTTTTTCTTTCTGTCTTTTTGAGACAGGGTCTTGCTATGCAGTGCAGGCTGGCCTTCAACTCACCAAGGAATTCCTGCCGAGTTTTGGGATTTCAGGTGTACCCGCTGTGCCCACGCGGGCACCTTGTTTTCGTGGGCGCTTTGCTATCCGGTATATTGAAGATCACTCTAGCCGGGAACAGGCTCGCTTCTCCTGAAAGGCTGCTGTGCGCCCCTTGCTGTGGCTTGCGCCAGCTCTGGGCTTTTTTCTCTCTAGAAGCCTGTGCTGCTTCCAGTCTTCAGCTCTCACCATGCCCTGTTAAGTGCCCTTTCCACAATAAACACAGGGCTGGGTCAGGTAATGCATTATCTGAAAAAAGATTCAGCCAGATGGCGTGTGAAGACGGTAGTAGCGGGGCTGGGTGTAACACAGTGGCAGAGAACATGTTTAGCATTCTGGGTTCAAATCCTGTTGCGCGCACGCACACACGCACACGCACACGCACATGCGCGCACACTATCTATCCAACTGTCTTACTGGAGTAACTGCTGTCCCTGTGCTTGGCTGTAGCCTTGCTGAAGCTCCAAGGAAGTGAGGGCCCCGAAGTGAGATTTCCCTCTCCAACCCAGAGGGCAGCTTCCTGGGGGAGAGGTGAGGCAGGAAGGAAAGGATCAAGCTCTCCTCACTCCCCCAGAAAGCCACCAGGCAAACACAGTTGTCAGTGGAGGAGACACTGCCATGGGGTCAGGGGTTAATGTGGATGGAGCTACCGGACACGCTCCGCAAAGCAAACAGAACACCAAACACGTTGTGGGGCCTGCCCTGCACTGGCGGGCAGTGCTGAGTGGGCCTCACCTCTTTCCCAGGAAGCTGCCACCGTGGGCATGGCTTCTGCATTGCCAAGGGACTTGTGGCAGGATGGCCGGGCCCTGAGGACACAGGAGGACAGCTCGCTGCCTGGGCCCCCAGGGCGAGCTGGCAGGGTGGGCCGGGCAGCCTTGCCACCTCCAGGGCCCTCCACTAATCCCCCTGCAGCCTGTCTGAGAGCTTCGGGAGACATCAGGGGTGAGCCCGCCGGCCACCCTGGAGCCAGGCACTGCATTGAGAACATTCCTGGGCATTAGCCCCTGTCACCGCCCAGCCCTGGGGCTTCTGGGCTGCAGCCTTGCCTGGCCTAATTACAGGTGTCCCTGTCGAGGTCAGCTGTAGGGTGACCTTGGGCTTCATTAATGGGGTCTAGGATGAGCTGGGCAAACAGGGGATTAGAGGCTGAGGAAGGCGGGGGAGGTTGGTGCGCCAGGTGGGTGCCACACCCACTAGGGGTGCTCAGAGGGGACATTTGCCAGGGACACACACATATGCTCACACTGCAGGCTCATCCCATCAGGACTCGGCTGCTGCTCAAGAAGCCTGGGCCAGGGCCCCAGGCAAGTGACCAGAGGCACTTTCCCCCCAGCCCAGACTCCTGCTGTGCCCCTCCCTTCTGACTCTGGCAGGGCCAGAACATTCCCTTTCCACACCAGCCCAGAGCTTTGCAGCAATGGCCTGTGGGTAGATTCAATCAAGGAAGCTAGGGGGTAGGAAGACAGCTCAGTAGAATAAGTGCTTGCCTGCCAAGCTCAAGGTTCTGAGTTCAATCCCTGGTTCCACCAAAAAAAAAAATCAGAGCAGCTCCCAGCCAGGCTGGAGAGGTGTCACAGAGGTCCCTGAGCCCAGCTGTGAGTCCAGCTCCCAGAGTCCCCCACGCCGGCTGGGCTCTGAGGGCAGGCAGGGCCACGCCACGCAGATGTCACTAAGGAGGAGGAAGAGGAAGAGGAGCCAGGAGCTGGTGGGAGCCAGGGCTGGGAGGAGCAGGGCCAGGGGAAATTGCTTAACCTTGACACCACTGCTGGGCTTGGGAACCCCAGCACTGACGGGGACCAGCTGGAGCTGGCTGAGGACCAGAGCCCCAAGTGTGGGAATGCAGGGAGGGCATCCTGGCCAGCTGCGGGGAGCACCCAGACTTTCTCCCAGCCTCCCTCGGGTGTGGACCCAGGCCTGCCTCTGCTTAGCTGCTTTAACCAGAGCTGTTAGCTGGCCAATGTTCCCTCACTCCCGGTAGTGTGGCGCCCGCAGACTGGGCAGGCAGGAAGCAGGAGGCTCAGAAAACCATGCTTCGGCCACAAAGTGTCTGGTCTTCCCAAGGGTACCTCTGGCATCGGTGTCCTTCCCTGGGCACTCCGCTGCCTGGTGTCTACAAGGGACCCCATCATGGAAACGGGCTCCGTGCCACACCACCAACTCCATTCTGGTCTGTAAAGGGCCTTGGGTCTGGTGCTACCTGTTGTCACCTCACCCTTAATCCTAGGCAGCCAGTGTTCCTGCCTATCTCCCCTGTTCACCCTTGGGAACCCCCACATACTCTAGGCCCATAATTGAATACCAAGGCCCAGAAGCCAGTGCAAACAGCAAAATTAATCACCAGCAACCTGGCAGCCTCCTGCCATAGATCTTTTTCACACGTAAAATAGCTCATGTTAATCATTGCTGCTGATTTATTGTCTTCTCCGCCTTGTACATAAATTATTCACTATTGCCAGGCCGCTTGGAGGAACTTCTAATGAGGACTTTCATCCTCTGGGCTCCGAGGTGGATCCTCCTAGCTCCCAATGTTCGTGGGTCTGGCCAAGGCGTGGAGCACAGGAGAGAAGGAGAGGAGAGGGCTCACCTCACCCAAGTCTCCCTCCCACCCAGGAACACCCATGGGAGCTCTTGGCTCTGGAAAACAGGCTATGGTGGGGGCTGACTGCTGAGTGCGCCTGGGCTTCTTAAGACTCTGAGGGCTACAGCAGGGACACCTTTACCTGGAGAGGTTCCTGCCTTCGCGAGAGCCTCTCTCGACCTGGAAGCAGGTGTGGGTGCGGCCCAGCACCTCCACCTACCCTGGGGCCTAGACTGCTCTCTTCTGCCACACCTTGGAGAGGGTCCTGGCCACAGACGAGGTGGCCGTAGTTAAGACTGTGTCCACCAGGTGGCAGCCCCACAGCCCAGGATGGCAGCGCCAGGCCAGGAAAGAAAAGTCAGCTGGGGGGATGTGACAGGGCCAGCAGGAGTTGGTGGGTGGAGGTAAAAGTGCTGAGGTAAAAGTGCTTTGCTTCTGTGGGACAGAAGGACAAAACCCACCTCGGCATCTAGCCACATGGTGTCCTCCTCATGTGGGATCATCTCAGAAGAATTGGGAGCAGCACAGGACGTGTGGGGAGTGGCACTCGGGAGGAAGCCTGCACTAGCCTGCCTTTCGGCCTGGCTGGACCTCCTGAACACAGCAGCTGGCCAGGGTTCCAGTCTTAGCTCAAAGCCATGCCTTCCCAGAGAGGCCCAGAGGCAACAGCAGGAGGGCATTACCGGTTGGAGGTGGCAGGGAGCCAGCCCAGCCCTTGACCTCGACCTCGGGAGCCCTGCTGCCCTGCAGCCACCAGGCAAGACCACGAGTGCTAGGTAGGAGTCTCTGGACCACATCCCTCTGCTGCAGACCCTCGGCTGCTTCTCTCCTACTCCCACCAGAGGGGGTGCACTGTCCAGAGACGCAAATGTCCCTACCATTCAGCAGACTGGAGGCTTCCTTCCTGGCCTTGCCCCCATTTGGGCACCCCCCCTCCATCGGCCCCACCCCTGAGAGGGCAGTCTTTAACCATGCACTGAGGCTGGGCCAGCTGTGTAAGGGGATAGGCAAAACTCTGGCTCTGCTACCTAGCATCAGGCTGCCACTTCCCCAAGGGATACAGGGCTCTGTCCCTTTAGATCCCAGAAGCAATGGAGCCGGCAGAACCAGGCCTCTAAGGAGAGCCAGGTCCTCCTCCAAGCCAACTGCCTCACCTGAGTCCCTAGAAAACATCTGAATTTCACGTCCCCTTGACTGTCTTTGCCCCCGTAGCCTTGCTGTGACCCTCTGCAGTATCTGTGGGAGCTCTCTCAAGAGTCTTCCTGGCTCCTGGCTGGGCTTCTGGGTCCTCAACTTCCAAGGATGCAGGGCCATCATCTCCTACTGGGAGCTCTTTGGAGTTGTTCTGTCGGACCCATCTGCAAAGAACAATATTTCTCCAAGACCTGGGCAGCTGAGGGCCCTGGAGTCTGAGCCCCAGCGCGGGAGACTTTGAAGAGCCAGACTGAAGCCCTCATTGCTCCATGCTTCCTGGGGAAGACAGGCCAGGCCGGGTGAGCGAGGGCATTCATGGTGGGCATCTGAGCACTGGTTTCCAGAAGAGGGCACTTCACTGACCCCCACCCGCCTGCTAACTCTGTCCCCAACACACCCAGCTTGCCAGGCACTGTCTTCACATCTGTCTTCACATTTGTTTCAGGTCTGCCCCAGCCGAGTTTGTTTATCCTTCAGGGGGTCCAAGTGGGTGTTTCAGCCCCAATTATGCTCTGACCACAGCTACCACAGCTACCAAAACAAACGTGCTGGGCGTCAGAGGAGGGGGAGGCTCAGACAGGCTGGTGCCAGGGGGCCTGATAAAGGGGAATCCGCCTGGGCTAGGAGGTGATGAGAGCTGCTCCTGGTGAAGGGGCCCTGGGGAGCTGGGGCTCACGGGCAATTGGCCTCCTCAGCAATGTTTTGGGCTCAGTGCCTCCCCATGCCCACCCACCCCACCCACCCCTGTGTCCTTGTGGCCTCTAACGGAAGCCGGTCAAGGCATGTGACTTAGCCCTCGAGCAGCTGCTTTACTTCCAAAGGGTGAGGATTTGACCCCTAGGCCCAGACCAGCCCATGGAGTTCGTCGACTCCATTCCTAGCCATGTTGGGTGTCCAGGAGAAGGGATTCGAAACTCCCTCCTGCTGTGGCTTCGGCCATGGGCCTCATGCACTGCACCTTGGTTTTCCATTTCCAGGCCAGTGCAGGAGGACAAGCCCAGTCTGCCCATGACAGATTGAGACCCTGGCACCCTGAGCTCCCTAGGGAGCCCAAAGAGGGCAAGAACGTTGTCTCCCGGGAGCAGTGGCAAAAAGGGTGTTGGTTGTTGGGGTGTTGGGAATAGGGCAGAGCAGAGTGGCAGTGCTGCAGTGGCCAGCACACCAGGCATCAGATACTAGGAAAAGAGCCAGCTCCTCTGCAGCTGTGACAGGAACCAGGGGACCCAGCAAAGGCCGTGCTCAGCACCTCTCCAGCTGTACCGGCCCCCTGCTGGGAGAGACTTTCTCTGCTCTTACTCAGTGCCTGCTTCCACCCCCACTCTGGCTTGCTGCTTTGCCCTGGAAAGGCCTCCGGAGCTCAGCTGCCAGCCGGCCAGGGTTGTCCACTGTGATGAAGCCACGCCTAGGGGCATCTTTATTTTATTTATTTATTTATTTATTTATTTTGGTGGAACCGGGGATTGAACTCAAGCCCTTGTGCTTATTCCACTGAGCCATCTCCCTGGCCCTCCTAGGGGTGTCTTTGTTTTTTTTTTTTTTTGTCTTTTTGAGACAGGGTCTCACTTTGCAGTTCAGGCTGGCCTTTTTTTTTTTTTTTTTTGTCTTTTTGAGACAGGGTCTCACTATACAGTTCAGGCTGGCCTTAAGCTCACTTTGTAGCTCAGGCTGGTCTCGAACTCACAACAATCCTCCTGCCTCAGCCTCCCGAGTGCTGGGATTACAGGCCTGCGCCACCACGCCCGGCATCCTAGGGGTGTCTTTGATGAGGATGGCAACAGACATACTGGAAAAGCAGGCCCCACAACACTTCCCATCTCTGCCCAGTCTTTAAGGCCGGGGGATGCAGAGCTTTGTAAAAGCTCTTGGAGGCTGACTGTCCAGAGCTAGAACGCAAGATTCAAACCCATGAGATCTGACCTGGGTTTGCACCCGACTGCTGTCCTAGAGACAGTAGGGCTTGCTCTGTATTTGCTGAAACAGCCTCTTAAAAAGTTTAGGGCCCTGGCTTCTGGGAGCATCTCTCTGCTGTTAGTTCCCACATCAGGGATGAGGAGACCCTTTAGCCACATGGGACTCGGGAGTCAGGGAATCCCACTGAGACCTGGAAAGGCCACTCCGAGCTGAAAAGGACCAGAGGCGTCAGCTGCCAGTCTTCTCTGCTAGCTCTGGCTTTGCCATGGGGCAGGCAGGGCGCCGATTCTCTGGCCCCTGAGGAGGGGCTGGATGAGGGCAGGTTTTAGGTTCTGATCTCCACTCAAGCCTGGCTGCTGCCCACATGCAGGAAACCTCTGCCTGGGCTGGAACTATGCTGGGGTAGGTGGGGAGCGTGAGGTGGGCTGTCTGAGCCAGACATCTGCTTTCTGCTTCCACCCCATGCACAAAACACCCTCAGTGAAGTGGGGCAGGGCAAGAAGGAGGAGAGGCACAGAACTCTGGGGGGTGGGGGTGAGCCCAGGGCAGGGGTGACAGTATGCAGCAGGCTGGGCTGTGTGAAGGTGTGTGCCAGCGGGAGGTTACGCAACAGTTAATGTGGATGTGTGGGTCTTTCAAAGAATGATTGTAACTGAGCACCTGAGCTAGTGTAACTATACGGCGTGAGGCTGCTTCGAGGCATCACTGATCATGCTTGTGAGATGGCCCAAACTCAAGTGCAGAGGACCGTCGCTGTCTGAGTGCCTTGGAAGGAAAATCCCTGGAGAGCCTAAGGCCAGTCTGTGCTCCACACAGGCAGCTGCCTTGGCTATATTGATTTTCTGAGTGTCCAGAGCTACAGAGGGGAACACACCTCCCCCAGGGCAGTCATGAGGGCAGGGGCAGGTGTACAGCGGGGAACACTTGGTAATCCACCCAATGCAGGTACGTGGGACGCGGCAGGAGCCACTCTGCTGTCTGCCTGTCTTTCCCCTCTTGTGTCCACACCCCCTTGGGTGCAAGCTGGAGTTTAGCAGCGCCTCAGAGCAGTCACCCACATAGCAAGGCTTGAAGCCCCACGTGCAGGCGACCTGGATAGGCAGGGGAGAAGGAGCACCCATAGCTGCCGCATCTGCCCACCAGCTCCAGGGTGCCCCCGTCTGTCTGCTACTGGCACCAGCCATTCTGGACCTCCTCGTTCTGCTCCCATCCTGAGGGCCGCTCCTCTCCCTTGGCCAGCTCCGTACCCTGTGGCTCTGCCTCCTGCTGGCCTCCTGCTGACCTTCTGAGGCCCTTTCCTCCAGAGATTCCAGGGCTCTGAGCTCAGTTTCACCACTACTCCCAGACCTCTTGTGCTTCTCAGGTGCCTCTGGGCCCTATACTTATATTAGGAGTCTGTCTCCTCAATACAGTGCTTTTCAGTCCTTCCTGGACCGAACAGGAACCACCCAGGGAAGATCTGACAGCTCAGATGCACAAGCAGCACCCCTGGCCAGACACTGGGAAGGACCCAGGCAATGATCAGTGCCAGAGTCCCACTGGGAGAATCTGCAGCACAGCCACACTTGGGAATCACTGCTGACTTTTCCCAACCTTCCCTGGGGAAGGAATCACCTGGGATGCTTGGCAAATGCAAGACAGCTCGTCCCCTCCCGGGGAGATTCCTACTGGATGTCTAGGATCTCAGGATTTGCTTTACAGGATTGGGGTAGTGGAAATCAAACTCATGCTTGCCAGGCAGACACTGTGCCACTGAACTATCTCCCTGGCCTGGGATTTGCGCTTCTTTGTTTTCATTTTTAATAAATACCTCAGAATGATTCTAATTTCCAAGGAATATCAGCGAGTCTAGCGGAGAACAGTGCTTCCCAAACTGTAATAGGCTGTAGAGTCCTCAGGATGTCCTGCCAAGCGTCAAGTTCTATTTGCAGCCAAGAAGTTCTGTCCAGCCAGAGTGTAAACAAGGAGAAGGTCAGTGATAAGCAGTGAGTTGCAGAGAAAAATCAGGGTCCTAGAAGCCAGGACAGAAGCTTGAACCTGACCCCAGGGCAAGTGAGGAGGCAGGGAAGGACTCTACACAGGGGAGAGCTTGTGCAGACACATATTTTTAAAGAATATCCTTGTCTCTTTCAGGTCCTTCTTTCCAAGATGATGAAAAAGAGAAACGGTCATGCCAAAAAGGGCTGCAGCCATGTGCAGCCTATGTGCTGCACGTACCCAAGGCTAAGGCCATTAAGGGGTTTGTCATTTGGGACATGGTGGAGGCCACTGCCATCAGGGACATTTCTGAAGCAAGTGTCTTTGATGGCTCTGTGCTTCCCAAGCTGTGTGTGAAGCTGCATTACTATGTGAGTTGTGCCATTCACAGCCATGTGGTCAGAAATCAACCTTGGGAAGCCCACAGGGACCGAACACCTCCACCCTGATTTAGACCTGCTTGTGCTGCCCCAGGACCTCCACCAAATCCCATGTAAGGGGAGCTGGGTCTTAATGGGCTGAAGAAAACTTTCTTGAGAAATAAATAATAATTTGAATGTTAGACTTTAAAGGAATAAAAAAACAAAGAATATCCTTGTGGCCACATGGGGGACAGGTCAGAGGCTCTGACACCAGCCAGGAAGCTGTTGCCCTGGTCAGGTAAAAAGTAGAAGTCTGGGATAAGGACTGGGGACAGGACGGGGTGGACGGGGCAGTTGTGATGAGTGCTGGGCCTGTCAGCTACCTTGAAAGCTTCCTTCTGGCCACTAGCCCTGGGGCCTTGGGTGTGAGACCTGGGGACGGGAAGCAACCTGGAATGTTTTGTGGGACCAGCCTCCTGGAGAGCCCTCCCTTTGGCCTTCAGCCTACAGAGCTTCTGTGTGAGCAGCAACCTCGGGCTGGAGGCTGCGTTTGGGGACCCAGTCTTCCGCAGATCTTGGTTCTCCACCTTTCCCTGTCTGGCTCTCTCCAGACGATGCAGCATCTTTGCCCTTGGACAGCATCTCGTTGACCAAGAACCCCAGGCCTCTCACCCAGGTAACTCCTCCTAGCCCAGCCCGGCCTGCTCAGTTGCTGTCCCCAGCCGAGCTCTGACTGCCTCTCTGACTGTCTGCTCCAAGGACATGTGGCCTGCTTTCCTCTTTGATGGCCCATGCCTCCCTGTTTATAGCTGGCATCTGGCTCAGCAGTCCTTCCCCATTGCTCCTCTGTGGTTCCCAGGTGGCTCTGTCCTCTCAGAGAAGACATCCCCAGCCCCTGTGCAGCAAGCAGGCCACAAAGTGGAAGTCCAACTCCTGAGCACCAGCAGGGGGGAAAGACAGGCAGTCATCAACCTTTGCTGTCCCCATCCTTGGTTTTAGTGAGAATTAATAACACACTGCACAGCAAATAAGAGCCTCATGGGTACTGTCTCAGTGCAAGTCTGCTGCATTGCCAACAGGCAGTTCTTTCATTGATACTTCCATGGGTGAAGAAACAGGCGGAGTTGTTATGTAACCAGTCTGGTGGACCAGGAATGGTGCCTGCGACACCAGAATCCAAGCCCTGGGGACGAGAAGCAACCGTTTCCAACACAAGGCCTCAGGTAAGTCCTCTGCCTGGCAGCAGCCTCCCTGGACTTTTCCTAGTGCAGATGCCAGGCCAGAGGAAGGCTCATGCCTCGCAAAACGAAGGCAGGGAGCAGGGAGCAGTCTCAGAGGGACTTAACCAAATGGTGAGAGATAGGGACCCAGAATTCAAAAAAGTGAGGTTGAATTTCACTCTGCCCCCACCTGGATTTGGCCAAGTCTTTTTTTCCCCCTCAAGGTCCAAGGTCATCATAGCTATTGTCCTTTGCCTACTTTGGCCAAAGAGAGCTGGAGATTCTTTCCGACGTTATGCCCATCCCTGTGGGGCTGGGGGAGGGGCAGCCAGTCAGCAGATTCTCAGAGCCGGAGTGCGCCTGTCAGGGGCACTGCAGTTCCAGATGGGCTCCCGGGCTTTGGTGAGCCTGCAGCCATCCAGCTGGAGCTGGATTATTCGGGTCCTTGGAGAAAGCTAGTAGGGACATTTTTCATCCTATAGACACTCAAATCTCCAAATAACAGGAAGCAAGGCCTAAAAGCAGGGCCAAAATCTGGTTCTACCACATCCTAGCTGAGTAATCAGGGTTAACACCCTGTGTTTTTCATCATAAAAAGGGCTAATAAAGAAGCTGCTTAATTAGGACCGTGAATGTTAAACAAGATAATGTGATTGGTTACTATGTCTGTACATAATTATAACAGAACCTGTTATAATTTTTGTTGTCTTTCATAAGGGTTGCTTTTCTGTAACACACTGACTCTGGGCAGCTCGCCCTGGGCCTGCGCTGTGAGGAAGGGGGTCTGGATGTTCTGAACCATAACACCCTCACAAAGGGGCTCTTGAGGCAAGTAGCCCAGCTTCAAGTTCCCACCTTCTCAGTGAGCCTCCTTACTCCAGAGCTCTGAAGCCCAGAAACCTCCTAGAGCTGCTCATGGCCCATGCTGCCTCCTGAGGGTAGCCAGAGTGAGTGCTGCCAGGGAACAGCCAGGCCAGCCGGCCAGAGTCCTACACCTCTGCTGCCCCAGCAGCCTTTCCTGGACAGGGCCACAACCCAGTACCTGAGACCTACCACATGGAGCCCTCAGCAGCTGGTGGAGGTCTGGGATCCGGTCTGCCTTGCTCTCCAGCTGGGCCACAGAGGCAGCACCCATCCTCAGGGGTGCCTTTCTGGCCGAGTCGTTAGCCTCTCTTGAGAATCAGTGTCCTCGTCCATCCGTCGTCACATGATGTGGTAATAGAAGGAAACTGCCTGTCAGAGGTTATGAAGAACTAGCAGTGTCAGGTGGGAGCTATCAACTATCAGTGCCACGTGCCTGCAGTTGCTCGATATTTTTCTTGAGTTGCTAGGAGCGAATTCAGGAGCTGCAGATAGCAGTAGGAGTTCTGGACCTGGACATCAGCTCTGCCCCTGATGACAATCACAAGTCCAACAGGAGTGTGGTCAACTTGCTGCTCTATACCTCCCATTCACTGTCTCCCAACTCTTTGCAGCTATGACTTAGCCCTTGGCCATCTTTCCATAACTTAGAATGGAGCACTCAGCACCCTATCTGTGTCTCAGGGGTGGAGTGGAAGGAAGTCCTGTGACATTTGGTCAAGCAGAGCTGCCTACAGCTCTTTTATGTGCCATGGGTAAAAATCTTAACATCTCGTGTCTATGTCTATTTATTCATCTAGCATGTTTGTGATACTGACTTTAAATTCTGAAAGTCAACTGTATGTGTATTTTTTGCTGTAAGGAATTGAGATCTAACACCCCTTCCTATTCCCAGAAGGGTCTGCTGCAGTCTGTTTACTGGGTCTTTCTCCACATAATTTCTTATGCATTTACATACAGGTATGTATTGTACATAAAGAAACAGACATTTTTGAGGGAGGGCGTTATCTTTGTACACAATCATTTCTATTTTTCTGCAATTTGTTTTTCCAGTTAAAAATATGAGCCGGGCGTGGTGGCGCATGCCTGTAATCCCAGCACTCGGGAGGCTGAGGCAGGAGGATTGTTGTGAGTTCGAGACCAGCCTGAGCTACAAAGTGAGTTTAAGGCCAGCCTGAACTGCATAGTGAGACCCTGTCTCAAAAAGACAAAAAAAAAAAAAAAAAAAAAAAAAAAATATGGCTCAGAATCACACTGTGGTTTGGGTATCTTCCTGTCAGTACCTGTAGATCTACCTCGACCTCATTATGCTAAACTGCTACATACTAACTACCCATAGTATGGGGGCCACTGTGCCTTCCCACCGGTGGGCTATTAGGCTGCGTCTCACGTTTCAGTATCATGAACAATCCTCCATGAACTCCCTTGTGTGTGGTTCAGTGGGCAGATGTGACCATTTCTTTTTTTTTTTTTTTTTTGGTGTTTTTTTTTTTGAGACAAGGTCTCACTGTGCAGTTCAGGCTGGTCTTAAGCTCACTTTGTAGCTCAGGCTGGTCTCGAACTCACAACGATCCTCCTGCCTCAGCCTCCCGAGTACTGGGATTACAGGCATGCGCCACCACGCCCAGCCGTGACCATTTCTTTAGGAAAATGGATATGTAGAAATGAGTTACTAGGATGAAGAAGGGTGTTTTTAGTGTGAACAGCTGAAGCCCCACCCAAGAAGCCTGAAGGGCCTGGTGCTGCCTCCAAGAGCAGACAGACACCTCTACTGACCTCTCTCTCCTGCACTGGAGCCTGTTGATATTTGAATTTTTGCTAATGTAATGGATCAATCAAAAACAAACCTTGTTTTAAATTGCATTTCTCTATTTATTATTTAATTTTTTGCCATGCGAGTGTATTTTCCTAAGTTCATTGTATTTATTTCTGTAAACTGAGTTGTCATATATTTGCCCACTTTGCATTTCTTTCTTTTTCTTTTTTCTATATTTTAGGGAAGGGCATACAGGGTGTTCAAGATCTCACTATTAGATTGGACCCATTGTGATTCACTTGTTTACAGTCTCCCAAGAGCTGGGATTACAGGCGCGTGCCACAGTGTCCAGTCTCAACTGCCCTCTCAGCACGCCCAGGGGCAGGGCCGGCACAGCAGGCCCAGGGATCAAACTACTGGCCCCTGCACCTGCTTGCAGGCGCTGGAATCCATTGAGCTATTTGGCCAGGCCTCCATTTTTCTATTGGGTTTTATTTTTTTTTATTTATTTATTTTTTGGTGGTACCAGGGATCAAACTCAGGACCTTGCTATTGGATTTTAAAATTCTTTTCTTTTCTTTCTTTCTTTCTTTTTTTTTTTTTCCTGCAAAGGTTCATCCCTAGAGGTCTCAGTTCTCGGCAGCTGCCTTCCTCATGGTGGCCAGCATGTTGCTCAGCTCCTCGCACTTCTTCTTGGTGCGGATGTGCCTCCCCACCCTTTCCTTGATGGACTTGAGGAGTTTGTCCTTGGAGACCCTGAGGCAGCTCCATGGTGTGCAGCTCACTCACAGGGCAAAGCTGCCCATGTCCTGGATTGCATCCCAAGCAGTTGTGGCGTGTGCCGGGAGGCGTCTGAGATGGCGTCTGTGCCTCGCTTTGCTCATGTTGTTCATCACCTCGTGGCCCTTGCTGAGGCCCACAGCCATGGGATAGCGCCGAACCATGGCTACTGTTCTTCAATGGTTGCTGTAGTGGAAGCTAAAGTTCTTTTTCAAAATTAGTATATTACAATTCTTAATTCTAGATATTCAACTTTGCTGTATTTTAATTATTGTCTTTCAGTGTCTTTTTTATATATATATATATATATATATATATTTAGTACAAGGTCTCACTACACAGATCTGACTCAATGATCCTCCTGTTTTCAGCCTCCCAAGCGCTGGGATTGCAGACTTGCACCACCACGCCCAGTCTCATTCACCATCTCACAGCGCCCCAGGAGTGGGGCCAGAATAGCGCGCCGTGCTAAGGATAGAACCCCGGTCCTTGCGTCTGCCTAAGCAGGTTCTTTAATCTGTTGAGTTATCTGGCCGGCCCTTCCTTTATGATTTTTTATGACATAGACGGTTTATTTTTATTTATTTATTTTCTGTATTTTAGGGAAGGGTCTCACTACTAGATCATAATGATTCTCCTCTTTTCAGCCTCCCAAGTGCTGAGGTTACAGGCGCGCGCCACCATGCCCAGTCTCAATCGCCATCTAGGCATGACCGGAGGTGTGGAGCCGGCACTGCGGGCCCTGGGGATGGAACCCCTGGCCGCTGCACCTGCTTGCAGGCGCTTGAATCGGCTGAGCTATTTGGCCGCCCTGAAGTTTATATTTAGGTACATTTGTCACTGTTTTCCTTTATGGACTTTATAATTACTGTCTTATTTTAAACAGACTTTTCTGATGTGAATTTGTTTAATCTTAGGTTATATTTTCTTCAACATATTTAGAGTCAGCTCTTCCTCTGGAATCTATTTTTATTTATTTATTTATTTCCACAGGAAAGCCCTTTATTGCAGAGGGTGGCTCAGGCACTCTTGGTGGCCAGGTCCGCTTTCTCTGTGCCATCACAGGCTTCTGTCTGTGCAGGACGGCACTGGATCTGCGGACGGCGGCCGTGCGCAGGTCCGGGCGGTACTTGTTCTCTTGGATCATGTGGTGGATGCCGCTGAGGGTGGCGCGTGCGTTCTTGTTGATGGCAGTGCGCACATTGGAGGCTGGCTTCCGCTGTCTGGACCTCCGCTTCATGACCACCACGACCCCCTTGCCGTAGGCCGCCGGTTCGACGCCCACCGCCTTCGGTGAATCAGCCTACTGTAGCGAAAGGAGTTGCGGGCCTTCAAGTTATTGGCTCCGTGCTGTACTTCTGCTTGATTAGGGAGCCGGAGCACTACCATGGGCAGCCTCGGTGGGGACTCCTCTCTGCTGAGGCTGGAGACAGAAAGGTGGAATCTACTTCATGAATGATGTTACAGAAATAATCCTTGCCTAATTTAAAGTTGGGAGACCCCTCCCTCCTCCTGGACTGGGAGGCTGACTTGCTAATGCCAAGGAATGCCAGGATTGAAATGAGAAGATTTTCGAGCAGTGTCCAGTGTCAGGTGAGGGGAAAGAAGGGTGGGGCACCAGGAGGGGATTCCAGAGTGAGGGTTGGGGGGCACCCTGCCCTGGCTTCTCCTGTTCCCACTCTTGATGTGAGCTGGGCTTCAGGCTGGGAGAGCTGCAGGTGACACCCACAGGACCCTGAGAGCCATCCTGTGGCACCTGGTGTACAAGACCCCTTGCCAGTGGGCCTGGCACCCAGCGCTTCTCTTCTCACTTGCTTTCCACCCTCAGCATTCTCACTCTGCTCTGAGATTTTCTCTTTATTTTTTTGGCGGAACCAGGGATTGAACTCAGGCCCCAAGGCTTTCTGTGGGCAGGAGTGCTTGTTAATGAGGACTGGGTCTGGTAGTTTGTCTTCAGGGCCTCACTTCCGGCCCTTCCCTGCCTCTTCCCCCTCTTCCTCCTGCTTCACAGAGGCCCCGCCCCTGGGCAGCCAGCTCAACCTCTGCCTGTGGCCCCTTGGGCCCACTAGCAGCCTCCTAATGAGCGGCTCACTGGCTGCCCCTCCCACCCCAACTGTGAGGGAGCGATCAGCTAGCTGCTCTGTGTGCTCTCATACACCTTGCGTGCATTCACGCCCCGTCACATGGGTGTGCATCATGCACTCAACCGAAGCACACATGCACCCTCTCTTCCTGATGATTCTTTTCCCCAGGACCCTACTAACGCCTAGAAAGTGCTCCTGGCCTGTGCACCAAGTGGGCAGCCCATAAACCCCAGCTCGCCCCTGGTCCCCATGGAAGCCCACTTTCATGCTTCATAGATGAGCAAACTGAGCCCCAAGTGGGAAAGTGTCAGTCAGCTAGCTGAGGACTGCCCCAGTCCAGTACCAACCAGTCAGGAGAGAGCTGGCTGTCTCACAGATGTCCCCCTTGGCTGTTTGAGGGGATGGGGGCTAGGAAAACTGGGCCAAGCTTGAGACCTGCAGGACCCACAGAGCAACCACCACAGCCTGTGTCCCGGGGTCCTGGCTGGCATTCCTACACACACACACACACCCTCACAGCTGGGATCTTGGCTGAGTTGTGGCAGTCCATGCCTCTAATGTCCCCAGCCCTTCCAGATGCTAGGCCTTGTCCCCAGGCTCTGCTCCAGGAAGGAGTGGAGGACAGGTCTGGGGGACCTATCTGAGCACTTGCCAAGGAGGGGGTCAAGCAAGGCAGGCCACTTCCAAAGTACTCAGCACACCCTGCCTCGCCTCAGAGGCATGGAGTGTGGGCCCCAGCTTTGGATGGGGTGAAGGGGCCCGGGCAGGGGAAGTGAGGACTCCTGAGCTTTATGCTTGAAGGACTCTGGAGAACTACCTGCTTCGATGCGTTTCTAATACCCAGATGAGAAGAACAAGACCAGGTGGCAAGAGTCACATGTCAGGTGCAAGGTCTGATGTGACTGGCATATCTGCATGCAGACAATTTCCAGAGAGTGAAGAACATTCTCTGGAAATGAAGTTGGATTGGCAGCTCTGGGGACTCAGAGACAGAGCTCCAGCTTGCTTGGGTGGGTGAGTGGGTGGGCAGGTGGGCTCTGGCTCCTGTCCCCATCATTGCCCCACAGGTCTCCTTGCAACAGGAGACTGACTTTTCACTTCGCTTTCTTGCTTACCATTTAATTTTACACTAAGCATATTATATGTTTATTTGAAGAAAGGGAGGAGAGAGGGGATGATGAACCGCAACTGCCAAGTACCCACAGCGGCACTTTCATGGTTATCTGTTCATGTGTGATAATCCCTCCTTCCTGGGGCATTGTGTCTGGGCGTACCAGTGATTTGTAAATAAATTGCTACATAAATACTAGTTACAATTAACATCTAGGTAATGATGTCTGTCTATACACAATTAAATATGAGAACCAGCTTGTCCTGCTAGGGGAGGCATACACCCTCACAGGGCAATTTTCTAGTGTTGCTGGGTGCTGACGCTGTACCAAGCCACCTTGGTGGAATCCCAAACCTGTTTACAGGAGATACGACCTTGACTGACTTACTTTTCCGAGTAATGTGCTGGGAGACTCTTAGAACCACCCTGGGGCCAGCTGGGTAGCACATGCCTGTAATCCCAGTAGTGGCAGGCCGAGTCAGGAGGACCATGTGTTTGAAGGTAGCCGGGGCTACATGGTGAGATGCAGTTGCAAAAATACCAACAAAACAGAACAACATAGAAAGTGTTCAACAAACCACACTTTATTTTGTGTCTCCATCTGCTGTGCTGATGTTTCTCATCCAGGAAGGGAGCACTGCCTTGGCCACTCTTCCATGGGGCTGAGAAGTCTGCGCCAGGGCCACCTTGATGCCACTTCGGCTGGCGAGAGCACTCTGGAAGCTGTAGAGCCAGGAGAGGGAGGCTGATCCAGGAGGGAAGCAGCCTCTGGGCTGGGGCTGGGGAGCGGAGGTCACTCTCAGAGGTCAGCTCTGTCAGAGAGAGTTGTCCAGGCAGCGTCGGGTCCTTCCCTTCTCTGCCTTGTGAGCCTGCCCTGCCTTGTGCCTGGAGATGCGGGGGTGATGGCTGTTCAGTCCTGCCCACCCAGCCTCAGGGAGACAGCAGCTGGCACACAGGCTGAGCAGCCTTGGGGTGGGCGGAAGGGTCCTGGCCTGGTGCTGGGGCAGTGGTGGCCTGGGAGGAGAGCCCAGCCTAGAGGGAAGTGGAGAACCCAACACCGTCCCCCATGATGGGAGGCACAGACCTTTCCTGGCACAGACCCTATGTTTGTGGGGCCTGCAGAACCCGATCCAGAGCCCCACTCTGGGATGCAGGGTTGGGAATGCACAGGGGGGGACTGCGGGGCAGTGGATCTGAAAAGGAGTGCACTTACTCTAGCTTCTCCATCCAGCGTGAGCAGCCATGCCCTGAACTTGCCTGAGGGCTCCTGTGCAGCCTTGGTGACCCTGGAGCAAGCACGCAGTCATGAACACCAGCCGCACATGCACACGTGCAGTCATATGCACAGACTCCACAGGCACAGAGCATAGCAGCTTCCTGGAGACCCCATGCTTCCCCAGTGCAGCCCCTCTGCAGCCGGAGCTCCAGCCCTGCAGGCTCCCTTCCTTCCTCCTAATGTGTGCTCTGCCCTCTGTGCAGGGACAGCTTCTGGCTCTGACCCTCACAGACAGCCCCAAGGTCTCATCCCTTCTGGAAGGAGCAGGGGGTTCCTGGGAGGCACAACTGCATCTTTTCCCATGTGCACTGCCTTAGGAGGAGGTCCACAAATTGGAGGCCGAGAGAACATGCATCACACTCTCGGCCGAGCGCTCTGCCACACAGCCAGCTTGTGTGCCAGGGTGAAGCGAGAGAGAGAGAAGGCAGGGGAGACGCAAAAGAGCTGGGGAAGGGTGCCGGGGGCAGTGCTCAGGTACCAGGCCTGGGTGGGAGTTTTCTTAAATTATAGCACTAGAGCTGCACTTTCTGATTGGTTCCTAGATGCACGCACAGGAGTCTATGGATTTTCACAAAGCACTCATGCCCCTGTGAGTGGAGAGCAGCAGTCATCACTGCCCTCCTTCCCAGGCACAATGTGTCTCTAGGGTGACCCTGTTCTGGCCTCCTAGTTTAGCCTGTCTCAGTATTTCATTGAAGTGAAATGATAACGTATGTTAACTTTTCTGTCTGGCTTCTGTTACTCACTGTTGTAGTTCTGAGATCCATTCAAGTTGCCTAGGTAAGCTTTGTTAATAGTACACCCAGGTATACAGACCCTGTTGTTTCCTTGGGGTTACATCTCCAGCCTTTTATTTATGTATTTTCTATTTATCATTATTATTTTTTTAATTTTGAGAATGTCTCGTCACCGAGTTGCCCAAGCTGGGTTAGAATTTGTGGTTCTGCCTTAGCCTCCCAGAGGCATGTGGGACCACACCGGGCTTATACTCATGTCTATAAAAGCCGACAGGCTCCAATCCCAAGCCTGGAGTGGCAGAGATTACACCCAGGAAGGCTCTGTGTGTCTGTGGCCCTACCACAAGTGTGCACACAGGCACACACACAAGTTCGAACACACCCAGGCTTGGGGTACACAACCACTCTGCTTACGCTGTGTATGCATCGTGCACACAGACACCCCACACACTCAAGCTCAGCCTCATCAGCGTGGCAGCACCTGCTTTGCACACACACTTACCCACATGCACACCTGCCTATGGTCACAGAGCGCCGTGCTTGTGCAGGCGGACCCCAGCCCCGAGAACTCCCCACCTCACACACAGAAAAGCACTCTCAAACACCATGCACCCCACCTCTCATCCCAGAGCCACCCTTTCCAATGGTGGTGGCTCCCTGCCTGACCTGCTCAGGGCTCGGAACAGACAGCCAGAGGCGATAGAATCGACAGCTGAAAACTGTCCTGAAAGCAAAGCTGTACTTGTTGGGAAACCTGAGCTCTTACTGGAGGGACACAAGTGCCTGTGTCTGCGGCTGGGGGAGAGGGGAGGCTCGAGGGCGTCTCCTGGGGCGCCTCCAGCATCAGGCTGTTTCCATTATAAAAAATGATGAAAGGGCCCGCACAGAGGCAGCAAGACTGAGCTCAAAGGCGGTCCCTCTGCCCGGGAGGTCAGGCCCACGGGAGGGCCTGCTGGGCGGCCCAGTGGTCCAGCAGGAGGCAGCCTAGCCAGCCTCCCAGAGGAGGGAATTCCAGAAGCTCTGGGTGAGGCCAAGGAACCCAAAGGGAGTAGAGTGGAGAAGGAAGCAGGATGTGGGAAGGCACAGGGACACCAGGGAGCAGCGTGGGGTGGGCAGGGACGCAGGGTCAGCCCTGGCTCCCACGCCTGAACCTCTCCAGGTCTCTTCCTCTCCTAAGACTCTGAAACCCCCTTCTCATGTTTAAGGTTTGGTTTGCTTATTTTTCTTTCTTTTTTTTTTTATTTTCCATAATTTTATTGAAGAA
The DNA here is from genome assembly GCA_004027165.1 of Ctenomys sociabilis. Lineage (NCBI taxonomy): Eukaryota > Metazoa > Chordata > Mammalia > Rodentia > Ctenomyidae > Ctenomys > Ctenomys sociabilis. Next base: position 28,540 of record PVKA01014278.1, read on the forward strand.
TAAATAGCAATGAGACAGTTTCAAGTCAAATTAGTAGAACAGATTCAATAATTAATACACTGCATATTGTTTTCGTAGTGGTTATTTGTTGTACAAGGTGCAGACATGATATTCTATTTACAAACACTTTTACAGCAGATGCTTCTATTCATTTAATTAAGAGAATGTAGCTGTATACCTTTTTTTTTTAATTTAACAAAAATTTAATATATGAAAATGTGTATGAGCCAATCTCCAGTCAGTGAAAGTAGTGCTTGCCCGAGGGCTGTGAATTTTTCTGCTGAGCAGTCATTATTTAAACTCGTTCCCAGGCTTCCAACATGATGATACTATTTCCTCGTATTACCACCATTCCAATGTTGTTCTGTTGCCCACTAGTAGCCATCTCCACACATTCATCTATCACAAGATTCATGAAGGGATCAAATCCTCACAATATTCCTTGGACATGTCTGCCACCATTCAGTTTCAATGATAACTTCTTGTCCATAAATTTTTTCAGCTCGGGAGGGTGAGCTTTGCTCATGTTGTCTAGTCGGCAGGCTGAGGAATCCTTGGACTACCTATCTTTTTTTAAAAGCTGAATTATAGTACAATTTCCATAATTAATGCTTTTACATTGTTATCTTCCTAGTGGTTATCCATAGTACAAGAAGCAGACAGGATATCCTGTCCAAACACTATTAGTGCAAATATTTCTAGATTTAGGCGAAAGTACTGCATATTTATCCTAACTGTATATACAAACACAGAATGGTCCTTCCTTTGTATCCCATCTTTTTTTTTTTTTGTTTAGTCCTGCATAGATGGGTATTCTATTGTCGTCCAATTATTATAGGTGCCTGAATTCAGCGAAACAATCCAGCACAGTCCAGCAGTCCACAATAGTAGTGGGTTATCCGAAGAAGTTGTTGACTAGAGCCATTTACAGCTCAGCATATTATTATGGCTTTATTTTATATATCTTGTTTTTATACTTTTCTGCTGGATGGTTAAGACTGAGATAAAGCAAGACCTAGATAAGAAAAAATGTAACTTTTGTATCAGATAAGGTCAGTCAAGGCCTCTCAGGATTTACCCTGTAACCCTGTACCTCGCTCTGTAGTTCCTTAGCCAGTGACAGCCTTGTGGATGAGTCACAGCCACTGGTTGACCAATTTGCTCTCTGTGAAAGCCTAAGAGAAAGTTTTCTCTCCATGTGACTCTCTTTAGGCACACTATACATCATCGGTAGCCCCATAATCTCCTTGATCAGAAAATTTGGGGCACACCTGAGTTATGTGACATTACCGTACAGGTTCTCCTATGTCCTGAGTCTTCACTGACCTTGAAAGGCTAGGGCCAAAATGTTGGCTGATCTTGCAGCCCTTCCATTTCTCCAATTTTTTTTTCTTTCTTTTTTTTTTTTTTGTCTTTTTGAGACAAGACTCTCACTATGCAGTTCAGGCTGGCCTTGAGCTCACTTTGTAGCTCAGGCTGGTCTCGAACTCACAACAATCCTCCTGCCTCAGCCTCCCGAGTGCTGGGATTACAGGCATGTGCCACCACGCCTGGCAATTTTTTCAATTTTTAATCTGCAAACTTAGGTTGTTAACCTTCCAGAAAAGAAGCTGATTAATACCCTGCAACATATGCAGTTCAGTTTACCCTATCTGTCTAAATTCCTTTCAGTTGTTGTTATACCTTTCTATTTGTATTTCTTTTTTTGATGGTTTACTTATTTTTCTAATGACTGGGAACTATAGGCAAACAAGAGTTGGCAAAAATAACAAGACCAGGGGACGGGGAGATGGCTCAGTGGAATAAGTGCTTCCTTAGCAAGCACACCAGTTTCGCAAAAAAAAAAAAAAAAAAAAAAAAAAAAAACAAGCACAGGACACACTATAGTCACCAAGGATCCCAGAAAAGCTGAGAGGTAGCTGGTTCAGGCCCTGATTAGCACTGAGAGTGGCTGGACCATGGGCCTGTGTCCTATCTGGAATTCCTCTGCTACTCTGGCACGGGCACCCTTTCTTGAGGCAAAGCTCAGTAGGGTTGGCTGCTGGGTAGAGCAGGGCTTGATGCACAGGGAAGGATGAGAGGCCATCCTGGGACTCACGTTGCTGGCCCTGTCTGGTTCCCACCTCTCCGACAGCAGTGGGCTTGGCTGGCCCGAGGAGCCCATGGGATGTGGCCTCTTCCTGGCCTCCTCCTCTCCAGACTGACCTCTGGCTGTCCTCGCAGGGCTTGGTTTCCCTCAGATCCTAAAGGTGCGTCTGGCCCTAGCCCCCAAGGCCAAGCTCTGTGTCTGTGTCCCTATCCTGCCTTGGCCCAGAAGCCACTGAGTGTTCCCCAAAGAGGCCCTGGGAAGACCCATCTCAGCTAATTACTGTTAAGGTAACATAATCATTAAATACATTAATAAACGAAGCTTTCACCAAAGGAAGACTTCCAGGTGTCTATGTGAAGGCTATCCAGGAGGCTGACAAGGAACAGGGCATCTCCTGCTCACACCATCTGCCCCGGCTCAGGAAGGGAACAGAGGGAAGAGCCACTTCCCTGAAGCCAGCATATCTGTGCCTATGTGGAAGTCCCCCACATCGGTATGGGGGTGTGTGGAAGTGGGTGGGTGGAGCCTGGGGTCTCTGCACTGCACAACTCTACGTTTTTCTCTTATTTTGAGATAGGTGCTTTTTTTTCCTTTAAACAATTTATTTAACTGAAATGGACTTACATTTGTTTCTGAAGTGACTTACATTTATTTTGATACATCTTTTTCCCCATGATGATTTACAGGATCTTCAAGCCAATATAAATATTTTATAAATATTTGAATATTTGGGTATACACCTGCACAATACCTCAGCAATACCTTTCAGCAAGAAAAACACTGGAGAGTAAAGACTAGACACAATTACTAGGTGCAGTGAATCTGCTGCAAATATTTCTGAGATAAGAAGGCGCCACATATTTATTCAACTAAGAAATCCACCCTCACAACACAGGATGATTTTATTTTTACATGGGACCTAGAACACTTAAGCTGCCAATTAGGTACTGAATGGCAAAGCAGCACCCCCAGTTTATGCCATGAATTCCTAGGGAATAGGTTCCAACAACTCGGGCTCCTTCCCATTGGTCCTCACAAAGTGAGCTTCTCTGGGAGGGGCAGGCTGGTGCTTCAGTTGAACCCAGGTACCTTTCTCTTTGGCTTCCTTCTTTTTCTGATCATTTTCCTTGACACATTTCAGGAAGCTATCATGGCTGTTTGAGTGTTTAATATGCTCAATATACACATTAATCCTCTTGGCAAGTATCTTGCCCTTAACTTGCTTGTTTGCAACAATGCCAACAGCATGCTGGGTAATGCTGTAAACTCTTCCAGTTTTACCATGGTGACATTTGTGAGGCATTCCTTTTTGCACAGTACCCATTCCCTTGATGTCTACAATATCACCCTTTTGGTAGATTCCCATGTAAGTGGTCAAAGGAGCAACCCCATATTTTCTAAAAGGCCTGGAAAACTTATACCAGGTTCTCCTCCTCTTGCCCTTTGTATTAGTCATTTTGGCAAATTACTGGAAGATGCTGCTTCCAGCTTCAAGGGCAAGATAGGGTCTTTTGTTGTTGTTGTTTGGCCTTTGGAATCAAACTCAGGGCCTTGAGCTTGACACACAGATTTTTTTTTTTGAGACATGGTCTTGCTATGCAGTTATGCCATTCAGGCTGGCCTTGAGCTCACTTTGTAGCATAGATCGGTCTCAAACTCACAACAATCCTCTTGCTTCAGACATGTAGTTGCTGGGATCACAGGTGTGTGCTACCATGCCCAGTACTTGTTCTTTATTTTTTATTATTTTTTATTTATTTTTGGGGCAGTATCTTACTCTGTTATCAGAGTTGGCCTTGAACTTACTATATGGCCCAGGCTGGCCTCCAGCTGTGACAATCCTTCTGCTTCAGCCTTCTGAGTGCTGAGGTTATAGGTGTGTGTCACCAACCCTGGCTGAGATAGGGTCTTGTAAATGGCTAAACTGTCCAGGTTGAACTCAAGCTTGTGACCCTCCTGTTTCAGCCTCCCAGAGGGCTGGGATTACAGCATGCACTACCACCAGCTTGGGGCCATAGTCTCACAGCGAAGGGGGCACTTTCTGGAGAAGCTGAGCACAAGAACTCTTGGGGTAGGAGTTAGCTGTGGTCAGATCCTGCTGGAGAAGCTGCTCTGTCTGACGGATTCAACCAGCAGCTAAGGGCCGGGAATCCATCCCTTCAGGCCCTCAGCACACAGACCTCCCTCAAAGCCTTGATGCTGCCCTGGTCTCCGCCCCTGAGGGAAGGGAAGTTTGAGCCCCAGGGGGAGCAGGGATCCAGGCAGCTGAGCCTGTGTATATCAAAGGTCCCCTTGACCAAGTCCCTCACCTTGACATGAAGGCAACAGCCAGGTGGGTGTAGCTTCAAAACCGGCTGAAGACCAAAAAAAAAAAAAAAAAAAAAGAAAAAGGGGCTGGGGAGATGGCTCAGTGGAATAAGTGCAAGGGCCTGAGTTCAATACCTGATTCCACAAAAAAAAAAAAAAAAAAAACTGGCTGAAGACCTGGTGACCCAGGCATTGTGGAAACCAAACTCTGCTTTGTCTCTGCTCCTTTGAAGTCCACTAATCCCAACTCAAATCATAGCCAGCTTTTACTGAGAGGTCTCTCAGAGATGGATAATATTCTGTGGGCTTTGTATGAATGAACTGAATGAATCCTCACAGTAACTCTATGAGTCAGTGCTGTTATCACCCCTGATTTACAGGTGAGAAAACTAGAAGCCAAAGAGGCTAAGGTCCTGGCCCACGGTGAGTCAGGCTTTAAGATAAGCATTGGAATCAGTACCCAGGCAGCCTGGCTTTTAGGTGGCTGGCAGGTATCTGAATCTGATTTGGGGGCAGGGAAGCCCAGGGTCAGGGTCAAGTCAGAAGGTGGGGTCCTTTGAATGAGTCTAAGCCTCCACACATGGTACCAGTGTTTCCCCTGCTTCCCTGCAGGATGGAAGCTCTTGTAGCTCTCTCCCTTTCCCCACCTTCTTGAATTCCTATCTTCTCAACAACTAGAAATTCTGGTCATTTGAAACATCAACTGTTAGGGCCAGCCAAATAGCTCAGTAGATTAAAGCCCCTGCAAGCAGGCTCAGGGGCCAGGGGTTTGAGCTCTAGTCCTGCCATGCCAGCCCTGCCCCCAGGGCTCCATGAGATGCAATTGAGACTGGGTGTGGTGGCTCAAGCCTGTATTCCAGCTCTTTTTTTTTTTTTTTTTTTTTTCCTTTCAGAACTGGGGATTGAGCCGGGCATGGTGGCGCATGCCTGTAATCCTAGCACTCGGGAGGCTGAGGCAGGAGGATTGTTGTGAGTTCGAGACCAGCCTGAGCTACAAAGTGAGCTTAAGTCCAGTCTGAACTGCATAGTGAGACCCTGTCTCAAAAAGACAAAAAAAAAAAAAAAAAAAAAAAAGAACTGGGGATTGAACTCAGGCCCTTGCACTTTCCAGGGAAACGCTTATTCCACTGAGCCATCTTCCCAGCCTCTTGGGAGGCTGTAAACAGGCAGATCACTATGAGTGTGATCTAGCAGTGAGACCCTGAACATCCTGTAGAACTTTCCCTAAAAATAAAAAAAAAAAAAGAAACATCAACTGTTTATATCAGTCATAACACTTTGCCCCTTGATCTTTATTTATCAAGGATAAAAAAAGTCCCTGGGCTTTGGGCTGGGAACGCAGCTCAGGAACATTCTCAGGATGGAGAACTTTCTTAGCATCTGGAAGCACCTAGTAGAATCCCCAGTACTGAGCAAACAAAACAAAGCAAAAGACCTGGGCCTTCCGGGCTGAGGTCACTAACTTGGGGTGCTAGAGACTACACCCTGGTTCCTGCACATCCTAAGTTCATACATCTCCAGCCCACGATCTTTGCACTGTTCCAGGACTTACCATTCTTCCCTACATCTTTAGAGCCTCATAGCCATCAATTAATTATTTAGGCCATCTCGCATTTATTTTTATGACATAAAATAAACTTTAAATTGTGAGGCTTAGGATTGAACAGTGAGTCCCCCTTTGTCCTCTCTTTTTCCTGTTGTAGGTGTGGCTATAACTATTTCAAAGCTCCATTCTGGGGCTGAGGAGATTTTTTGGTGGTCTAAGCACGTGCCTGGAAAGTGCAAAGACCCAGGTTCGATCCCTGGTACTGCACCAGCCCAGGAACCCGTGGCATAGTGGTGCATGCCTGTGTCCCAGTGCTGGGGAGGATGAGACAGGAGGATCACTGAGTCTGAGCTGCATAGTGAGAAGTTGTACCAAATTAATCAATTAAAGATAAAAAACAACAAAAACAAAGTTCAATTCTGTCCCATGACTTGGACATCTACGTTAGAGCCTATGTCATATGGTTTTCTCTTAATTACCCCATAACAAATGTCTTATGTTCAAACTTTCTCTTCTTCAGGCTAGCATTTGATATGTTCACCTGTTCACTCTTTCATCTGAAACATAGGATCATTTTCCCCCTTGAGTTATGAGATTTCTAGTACAACACTGATTTGCAGGGCACAAAGCCCACAAATTGTCTGGGGGAATATTGGCATTCTCACAGTTCTGGTGCTTGTCACTTCTGTGTGTCCCATTGAGCAGGGCCAGTGACTAAGCACAAGTCCCTCGGCCCAATGTCCCCTCAATGGGGAAACCAGATGCATCCCCAGCATGATGTCTAGGTTGTTTTCATGGCCAAGCTATTATGGAGAGTGGTGCTATAAACACCTTTACACACATTACCTTTTTATCTCCTTGAAATATGATTCCCAAGTAGGATTACCTGACCAGAGATTGTGAAGGTCTTGGCTATGTAACCTGGAGAATGGGGCCAATTTATAGCATCACAGAAATACCCACTGTTCCTAGCAAGCCCCTGGGTAGCTGGAAGACCCAATGTGTGACCGTGACCACTCCTAAGGCACAGCAGTAGCTTGGGAAGCCATTCTCTCACAGCCCGGCTCCGGCCACCCCATCACCCTGAATCCTTCTCAGAACTTGTCTTCTGCCAGGGCTGACCAGACAGCTCAGCGGACTAGGTGCCTGTTTCGGCAGAGCGCAGGGCTGGAGTTAGAGCTTTAGTGCGCCATGCTGGCCCTGCCCCCGGGGGTGCACTGAGACAGTGATTGAGACTGGGCATGATGGCACACGCCTGTACACCCAGCACTTGGGAGCCTGATAGGAGGGTCATTACAAGTTTGATCTGTGTAGTGAGACCCTGTAAACCCTGTCTAAAAATAAAAAAAATAAAAAAAAAAAAGCCGGGCGTGGTGGCGCACGCCTGTAATCCCAGCACTCGGGAGGCTGAGGCAGGAGGATTGTTGTGAGTTCGAGACCAGCCTGAGCTACAAAGTGAGCTTAAGGACAACCTGAACTGCATAGTGAGACCCTGTCTCAAAAAGACAAAAAATAAATAAATAAATAAATAAATAAATAAAAATAAAAATAAAAAGAATCTGTCCCCTGCCTAGCTGGAAGCCCACTGCAAGCTTGGGTATTCAGCAGACACCTTACAGCAGTTATCATGTGGTGGGCAGTAGTTATGCAGCCTACAACACGAACTCATTTGCTGCTGCTGATGCATCTACAAGACAGAGCCTCTTTTTATAGCCCCCGTTTTGGCAAGGAAGCTGAGTCACAGAGCAGCCTGTTGTAGGTTATAGAGCCAGAAGGGCTCAAGGGCAGGCAGCCTGGCATGAAGCTGCTCACTGCCGCGCGGGGCGCCCTTACCGTGAGCAGCCAGCACAAAGCTGCCCTTCTTTTTCTGGGTGCTTCCTTGGTCCCAGAAGCCTCAATCCTGAGAAAAATGTTTTGGACTTTCTTACACTGGCCTTGCGGTTGCCCCTTGCTCATACATAGATGCCCCTGCTGCGTGCCCACTGTTGGGCTCAGCATATCATTTCATCTTTTTAAATCTTTTTTTTTTCCAGAACTGGGGATTGAATTCAGGACCTTGTGCTTGCTAGGCAAGCACATACTCTACTGAGCAATCTCCCCAGACCCTCACCTTTTAAACTCAGGCTGAGGCAGGAGGATCGTCGCAAGTTCGAGGCCAGCCTAGGCTACAAAGTGAGCTCAAGGCCAGCCTGCTCTGCATAGTGAGACCTTGTCTCAAAATGACAAAACAAAACAAATCTATCACACGAAATGGTGATATACCCCTATTTCATAGAAGAGAAAACTGAGAATCAGAGGAGTTAAGTGTGTTGTCCAACACCAGGGCAGCAGTGGAGATAAAACAGGGAGAATCTGAGTCCAGGTGGCCAAACAGTGATGCCCTTGGCCTTCCCCTCCCACCTGCCCCTCACTTGCCCCAAAGCTCCACCCTTTACCTACCCACTTCTCTCTGGCCTGCTCGGTTTCCCTGAAGTACACAAAGGTGCAAAACAACTTACTGAGTGCAGCCGTCGCCCTGCCTGCCTGCCTGCCTGCCTGCCTGCCTGCCTGCCTGCCTGCCAAGCTTAGCGACCCTCCAAGGAGAGCGTAGCTTACTTTCCGCATTTGGAACGCAGGGCCACTCTTCCAGGGCGCCCCAAACAGCTCCACCTTTTCCTGCCTCCAGGACCATGCCCTTGCGGCACCTGTCCACCAGTTCCCACTTCCCGGCCTATAATCTTTAGTTGGTTTGTGAAGCAGAGATGATTGACAGGTTCTGATTCCGAGAGCAGACCGCACCCCCTCAGCTCAGAGTTTTCTGCTTCCTACTTGTCCAGGTCCTGCAGGTGACTCATGGCTCAAGTACTTTAGGGCAGTGGCTTCCTGCAATCCCATCATGCACCTGTATGATGTTCTGCTTACAGAATCCCCACTTGGGATGAGTGGACCCTCTTTACTAATCACTCACAAACTACAATATTTGAAGTAGTGCTCAGAACTAAGCTCAGCAGCTGAGTGCCCGCCTAGTGTGTTCGAGGCCCTGCACCAGCACCAGCACAGACGAAACAGGCTAGCTTAGCACAGGCCGTGGTTGTTTCTCAGCATCTTTCTTTTTTTGTATTTTAGGGAAGGGTCTACAGGGTGTTCAGGGTCTCATTTCTAGATCAGACTGGTGATTCTCCTGTTTACAGCCTCCCAAGTGCTGGGATTATAGGCGTGCACCACCACACCAAGTCTCAATCCTGTCTCAGTGCCCCCAGGGCAGGACTGGCATGGCAGGCCCGGGAATCGAACCCCAGGGCCCTGGGCCTGCTTGCAGGCACTTTAATCCTCTGAGCTATTTGGCCAGTCCTCAGTATCCTTTTGAATGACTGCACACACCTGTCCTGTGTTCTGCATTGCTCAGAGTGCAGGCTTTGCAGTTAGAGAAACAGTGCATGTGTTCATCTGCATGGGCAACCTATAAGTTTAGTGACACTGCGATATGCTCAAGGGTTCATACACAGGCGTGGAAGTATGCACCTGGCATCCCAGCACCAGGGGAAGCTGAGGCAGGAAGATGGCAAGTTCCAGGCCAGTCTAGGCAAATTAATGACTCAGTGAGATCCTGTCTCAAAATGAAATAAAAAGGACTGAGGATGTAGCTCACGAGAAGACCCTAGGTTTAAACCTAAGTACAGGAGAAAAAAAAAATCATGTACTGGGGCTGGGGATATGGCTCAGTGGAATAAGTGCTTCCCTGGCAAGCACAAGGGCCTGAGTTCAATCCCTGGTTCTGCAAAAAAAAAAAAAAAAAAAAAAATCATGTACTTTTTTCATGTATGTACTTCTGAGTGAGGCATCTGTTCTTCTGAATTTGTGTGTGTTCATGTACTCACCACATACAAATTGTGTAGAAGCACTGAATAGGAGGGTTTTTCATACCCAGAATACTATAAAAGATCTGGGAAGAAGATTTGACAGGGAGAGAGAAACAGAGAGACAGAGAGACAGACACAGAGAGACAGAGACAGAGAAAACAGGCTTAGAGCTGAGGCTTCAGGAAAAGTAAGGGGATGTTATCATAAATCAGAAATGTCCCAGACACTCAGGCCTGGTAGCACCTGAGATAATCCCAGCATTCTGGGAGGCTGAGGCAGGAGGATCATAAGTTCAGGCTCAGCCCAGGCAAATCAGTGTCTTACAGAGATCCTGTCTTTAAAGTAAGTAAATAAATAAAAGGGCTGGAAATAGCTCAGCAAGGTAGCCCTGGGTTCAATCTCTGGTCCTGAAAAATAAAGCTATGGGCAGACTCCAACAGGCACACAGCACTTCCCAACATCCCTTGCAGCCCAGACTGAGAGTTGGGAGTCGGTGCAAGAGCAGGCTGCTCTAACTTGGCATAGCCTACTTTTAGGGCCAGAGGCTAACTGAGGACCATGTGATGTGTCCTTCATCCCCAGTCAGATAATCTGTGCTCATGGGCCCCACAGCCTCTGTGAAGCTAGGATAGCTTGGCCTTGGTAGAGAAGAGGGAGAGACTGGCAAGGGCTCCAGGATGCCCAGAAAATAGCTGGACAGTGGCCTTTACCCGGCTGCCTGCTCCCTAGACAAAGGAACCTCCTCCTCCCAGAAGCTTTAAGAAGGACTCTCTGGCTTTAGAGGGACTGGGGTTTGGGGGAGGGAGGCTCCCACGAGACAAGGCTGCTTTTGCTGAGCTTGCAGGCCCCCAGCCCCTACCTGGCTCCTCATTACTGAAGGCCTTGGGCAGAAACATCTGCTTCTGTGCAGACTGAGGAGAACCTGGGTTGGGTAGTGACCAAGGCTGCAGCCCAGTACTGGAGGCAGGGGTGGGCTCTCTCTGAACTTTTCAGCCAGGCAATTTCCTATTTCTCTAGGTCCTGCTTCTGCTGCTTTGGTCCTTTCCTCTCTGGGGCCCCTAAGCTGGTCTCAGGGAAGAGATAGGAGGCTTTAAGGCACGTGTGCTGTCTGGGAAGTCATCAGGGAGTGGAATAGACAGCTGCAGTCCCAAGGGCTCTGGGACCAGTAGGATGATGAGCATTTTACATAAATGTCAACATTGTTTCGTCTTTGCTTTGATTCTGAAGTAGCCTGATGAATGAACAGGCTCTCCTATGCATTTTCCATAAAGAAGAAAAGCAAGGGAGATAGCTCAGTACAAAAGTGCTTGCCTGGCAAGCACAAGGTCCTGAGTTCAATCCCTGGTACTGCGAAAAAAAAAAAAAAGGAAGAAGAGCAGAGGTCAGAGAAGTTCACTGATTTATTCCTTATTTATTATTATTCCTTATTTTCTTTTATTTATTTATTTTTTTTTGGCGGAACCAGGGATCGAACTCAGGCCCTTGCACTTGCCAGGGAAGTGCTTAATCCACTAAGCCATCTTTCTGGTCCTTATTATTCCTTATTTATAATTTATTTATTATTATTTGTTCACACAGACACAGTGTGCATGGACCACCAGTTCAGGCTTCTGTGGCTTTGGATCTGTGACCAACATAAACTATGTTAGCATTGCCCCAAATATTATTTAGCAAATGCTCACTCACACACACAAAGGTCCTTCCAGTAGCATGGATGCTACTGGCCACTTGGGGAGACTTGGGAATCCTGTGGAGAGCATTAAGAAGATAGGTTGCTCAGGCAGTTTGTGAAGTAAGAGTAGGAGGGGAATATTTTTCTTTTTTGAGGATAGCGATGAGAGGAGTTGCCAGAGCTTTGCACTAGGGGATGGGGGGAGGGGGGAGTTTATATCTGCTGGACACCATGGGGTAAGTGGTGGGCAGTGACTACGGGAGGGGACTGTGAACAAGAGAAAGCCAGCCTGTTACACCTAGAATGGAGAGGTAGGGGGCCTTTGGGTATCTCCCACACAGGAAGTACAGAGCCATGATTTCCTGAGCTGAGGGAAACAGAACACAACCAGTTCATCAGAGGAAGAACAAGGGGGCACTCCCCATAGCGTGGATTCAGGAGAAAGGGTGGGCATGAGCTGGAAGTGAGTGCTCCCTGAAAAAGAAACACAATGGAGGACCAAGGATGTCAGTGTGTCCGTGGGCCTCCTGCCCTAGCAAAGCTGCCTCTGGAGAAGGGGTCTGGAAGGGACTCCAGGCCCCAGCCACTGGGGATAAGGGTGCATGCTCTTGGCACCCCCAAAGAGGGGGCAGACATCCCAGGACCCTTCTCACTGAGCTGCTTGCCAGGATCCACAGGCTCTGAGATCCCAGCCTGGCACCTCATTGAGAGGTTATTAATAGGGAGTTTGTCTAGTGTCAGAGCACAGACATAAACTACATTAGCATTACCCCATAATCTTATTTAGCAAATGCTCATGCCGTTCAGTCTCTTGTAATTGCATTGGGAAGATGCAATATTTATGAAAGGGGAGAGGGGAATGTCACTGCTCATCTCTGTGCAGCAGTAAAAGTCCCAGGAAATTTTGTGGTGCTGCTGGTCCTGGCCACACTCTGCCAGCTGGCCAGTGTTGCTGTCTGTGGGTTCTGAGTGTTCCCACTGGCTTCCCCCACCCAAGTGCTCCCTTCAACCTTTCTGCAGCCTGAAGCAGCAGTCCAGGCGGGTTTGGCAGAGGCAGCAGACACCTGCCAGGTACACTAGGTCCTTCTGTTGGGCAGAGACTACTGGCTTCACCTCTGCCCCTAGGTGGAATTCCTTCTGCCAGAGGTAAAACTAATACAAAGCCAAATAAGAGGAGGGAGAGATGGGCTAACTCTTCTGTATAACCTGGAGTTAGCATAGCCAGTGAGGAGCATGAAAGATTGGAGCTGGGGAACAGGAGGCAGGGTTGGGGGGCTGTCTCCAGAGAGGTCTGGCCTGAGAAGATCCCCAAAGCCCATGGCAACCCTAAGGTCCTGGGCAGTTGCTCCCTCCACTCTCCTGGTACCTCCTCCAGACTCTAGGAATACCTCAGACAGCTCTCCTGCTTGCCCAGAGAGGTAGTGGGCATGCAGAGTTGCCCGTGCTGTGCCCATGAACCTGCATAGCCAGGGAGCTGTATCTAGTGCCAGAGGCCCCAGCAGGGGTGTGGCAGTGAAAGACACACAGGCTAGGGCTCTGGCCTGCTCTCAAGCGCCTGCAGTTTAAGAGCAGGACAAAAACAGTGTCCCTGCCCCTGCTATCACAGGTCAGCCACCTGTGGAAAGTAGCTGTTGCCCATCCATGTTGGGGGGCTTTCTATGTGGGGTTTGTAGTCAGAACCTCCAGGTGCTGTTGGCACCATAATGGCAGTGGGGGGAGGTGACTGGGAAGCCTGACTGGGCTGGGTGGGGGGCAAGGACTTCCTTTGAGACCCAGGCCAGTGCCAGGGCTCAGGCCGGCACCCTGGTCTTGGAGCTGGTGGCCCCCAAGGCGGGTGTCGACCCCAGTTCCTCCCTAGCACTGCACACAGGCCCTAGAACGTCCTGTTGTGCAGGGGCTTGGACCCCCCACCCCAAGAGAACTGCTCTCTAGCCCACCTTTTCATCTTAGCTAGTTGCCCCACCCAGGCGCGCCTGGGTTTAATTCCTACCGGCGAAGCCTCTGCCTCCCCTTGCGAGCTCCTCTGCTCCCTTGGCCAGGGTGGGCAGCTGAGCGCCGGGAAGGACGGTGGGCTGCAGTCCCTCCCCACCAGCTCCCTCCCGCAGTCCCATTAATCACCCGTCCTAGTCCGGTTGGCGATCACCTGATCACCGGGCCCAGGGCAGACACCCGCCCGCCTGCGGGACAAAGGGTTGAGGGGGCCGCCTTGGGCAGGCTCAGGCGGTGGCGCTTCCTCTGCTCAGCCGGTCCCTTGGCAGAGCGAGAGCCTGCGGCGGCCGGGGCGGGTGTCAGGGCGGACGCGGTTGGCGTGCGGGTGGCAGGCCGTCCGACCTAATTCAATTAGCTGGGCAGCCGCCGCCTCGTGCGATTCTGGGCCCTTCGGGGCGGCGGGCCAGCAGCTGCTCTTTGTGCCGGAGCGCATGCATATGGATCCCGACCCTCTTCTCGGCTCCCACCCGCTTCTGGCACCTGCGCCCCCACCCCCAGGCGGCCTGGCCTCCCAGGGAAGTCAGGAAACTAGGGCCTCCTGTGGGCCTCGAGTGTGCTGTGGTTAGGGCAGCCGCCTGAGCGTCGTGTAGCACCCGTGGGCCTGCGGGAGCGAGGTGGGGTGCGGGTCGGGGTCGGGGCCCGCGGGCACCTTGCTGGGCGGGTGTGCACGCAGGGAGACTGTTGGCTCGGTTTCCTCCTGGTCTGCGTGAGCATGGCTGAAAGTTTGGGGGTGTCACACACCAGGAGGGTCCAGCGTCCACGTGTGAGGTGCCCCCGCCAGAGCGGACTTGGAGACCTAGCTGTGTCAACCCCCCACCGTTGCAGTCAGGACACCACTTTGGGAGGGCGGGGACCCACTTCCCCTCCCCCACCTGACTGAGTCTCCCTACACCCCCTCAATCTGCCCCGGGCTTTTCCAATAGAGGAGGAGCCTGGCGATTCAGTGTCACACCCGAAACTCCAAAACTGAGCTCATTTATTTCAAGAACGCTCCGGGATCCATAAGGTTCAGACTCAGGCCCAAGCCCTGAACCGAGTCCCTTCATTCTCTCACTGGGATCCCGCCGCCTTGGGCTCCGCTTACAGCGCAGCGGGTCCCCGCTTGCAAATTGAGCGCGTAGCACCCCGGAAACAACCAGACTTCTCTACGCCAAGGCAGACCCAGGATCTGGGGGGAGGCTGAACCCCAGCCTTGCCTCCCGGCCTCAGCCCAGGTCGGCCGATTGTGCAGCGGATCTCGACTAGGAGGTTTCCCGTGCTCCTCACCTGAGTCAAGCCCAGGCTTCCGCTGCAAGGATATGAGCAAGGAGCAATATGAGTAGGTCTAGCCTCTGCAGGGCTGTGCCCCCTCCACCCCCCTAAAAGCCCGCTTCCTTCCTCACTTTTCCTGCTGGTGGAGTCGGGGAGCGGGACACCGCGGAGAATTCCCCTGCGTACCATCAAGGGAGCCTGCTAGCCAAGAGGCACCGGAAGTGGGGTGCTTCCTGGAAGACACAGTGGTCCTCAGGCCTGGCTTGCTTTCCATCAGCAAGTCCGCATGGCGCCCTCCGCTGCCAAAATTTCTCCAGCCTTGAGACGCACTCACCCGGCCAGTGGAGTACAGTGGAGGTTCACCCTCCGCCAAGGGTGGGGTAACCGAAGGTCCAGCGCCTGGCCCTCAGTGCTGGGCTGAGCTGCCCTCCTGGGACTCACGGTAGGGACTGAACTCTGTGCTGAGGCACAGTCTATGGAGGTCAGTCAGATCAGAGCCTTGGGTTTCTCCCAGCTGACCTCCCTGACCTTTCCTGGGGCTCTGGCATCCTGGGAGAAGACCCAGCACCGAAGAATCCCTAGTTAAAAGCATTTTTGTCCAGATGTAGGCTGGATGTGGGGCTGAGGGTCTTTGGGGTTCCCTTGGTAGGAAGCTGGTCAGAGAGAGGGCTGAGCCCTGGCTTCATGTGCAGGGCTGGTGGGGCCATCACGCATCTTGCGAGAGATCTGCGAGGGAGCCCCTAGTGCAGGACCTATATCATAAGCATTCACAAACTCACAGAACTCAGTGGGAGGGAGGGAACTCCCATCTCCTAAATCAACTGAGGAATAGCCTCTAGCGGGAAGACTGTCCAGTCCCTTTGTTCTCACCCACCCAGGGTCTCCCCATTGTTGGGGAAGTATGCCTATCCCTCAGTGATGGAGAGAGCTTCTGTCTCTTACTGGTTGGGGTGAGTGGGGGTGTTGGCAGCTGATCCACAGCACGCCCAGGCCCAGGTAAGTTTCACTGAGTTGTGTGACTGGAGCAGTTTGACTTCCTCAGGCTCTCCTTACAATACCCCAGGCAGGACTCCCCCAGGTGAGAACTGCCAAATGGGCCAGGAAGAGGGTAACAGAATGCAGGCACCCCACTCTGTTACACACCACCTGCACATTCTCAGGTGACGCCTCTTCTGTGCTCCATGCCCAGTGGGCTCTCCCCGGCTCCTCCCGCCCATGCTGGGAGCCACATTTCCCTGGCAGGTACACTGGAAAACAGGACAGCTCCCACGTACATGTACATCATTGTCACCTGTACACTTTCACACACATGTATGCACAGAGGAACAACTGTCGGGACACTCTTATCCTATTTGAAAAAAACACCCATACATTTACATTTACTGACATACAACTCCTCTCCTGACAGACCTAGAACACTTGCAGACATGTGTTTTGCATGCAGTTCTATTACAACAGCCTAACACAGTGCCTGGTGTGTAACAGACGCTCAATCAATATTCATGGAACAAATTTCTAAAATTATCCCTTAAAGACTTGCCTGGGACATCTGCACAGCCCCATTGTCACACAAGCTTTCAACATCAGGCTTTCTCCCTTGTAGACGCACAGGCCTACAAACACAGTAATTAAGTTACCACACATACCCCTAAGCTAAAGGACAACCCCTGGCCCACGGGTCTCTCCCACCGGGGTGGGAGCAATGTGGGATCCAAAGAGGTCTCCCCCTGGAGTCTCTGGCTTCCTCTCCTCCTCCCCCAGCCCAGGCACAGCCCCAGCTGATCCCCTTTTAATTGGAGGCTTCTTTATTCTGCAGAGGCTGAGAGCTGGTGCTGCAGGAGGTTACCAGGTGGCCTCAGGACAAGAGAAAGGGTCTGCAGCCCACCTAGATGGCTATGTGCAAGACACTGCCACAGGCTGGAGCCAAGCTGGGGGTGGAGGAAGCAATTTCTAGTGAGTGGAGTCTAAGCAATGTTAGGGTCCAGCTCATCAGTTTTTTCATCTGTAGAGATAACAAAGCCACACCACAGAATCATGGGAGAGTGAAAGGTAAGAAACCCTGAGATTGAAGGTGCCTTGGAGATCTCCTGTGCTTTGAGTCCTGCTTCCTTTCCCTTTGTCCTGTTCCCATCAGGGCTGGTGGAAAGCACTGGGAACACAAAAGCCTCACACATAGAACCTCTGCTCATCCTTGCCCATTTCAGAAAATTCTCATCCTGCAGGTTACATTCAGGTTAACACCACTTCCAGGAAAGCAGTAGGGGTGAGAGCCAAGCTAATGGTCACTCATCACCCAGAAGGGACTGAGGGGTGGCCCTACTCCACTGCCAGGCCAAGTGTAGAATCCCAGCAGCTCCCAACTGGATTGGAATAAAAGTGGGCTGAGATAGGCAGGAGAGACAGGAAAAGAGCAAAAGAAAACTAGGCCATCTTTGGGTTGCTAGATGTTAATAAGTGTTTGACAATCTCTGTGAGCCACAGGAAAGGGGAAGCCTTCACCAGCAAAGTCTCTTCCCAGGACCTCGCAAAAAGGTGCCAGATCTAAATCATTCAAGAAGAGAAATTGTTCTGGAGACAGCTGTGGAAAGACAGGGTTCTAACTGCAGCAGGCTGAGCTGAAGCGCAAAAGGGCAGAGGCCACAGGATTTTTTCTTAATTTAAAGACAAGATATAACTCACATACTATAACATTCAGCCATGAGAAATGTATGACTTAATGGTTTTTAGCTTATTTACAAAGTCAGCACTACCTAATTCTCAAATATTTTTATCATTCCAAAAGGAAATTGTTTCCATTGGCAGTCCCTTCCCATCTTCCTCTCCTCCTAGCCCCTTGAAACCTCAAATCTGTTTTTTGTCCCTATGGATTTGTGCATCTTTGACACTGAATAAAAATGAAAACATGCAGTCTGTGGCCTTCTGTGCCTGGTTTATTTCACTTAGCATGGTATTTTCTTGGCTTATCTTGTTGCAACACAAGACAGCATTTTCTTTTTCTTTTTATGGCTGAGTAATATTTCACTGTATGGGTATACCACAGTTTGTATATTCATTCATCAATAGATAAGTAACTGAGTAGTCTATACTATTATGAATAATACTGCCATGAATATTCATTCAGTTTTATTAGTAATAAAAATTGGGCTGGGGAGATAGCTCAGTAGAATAAGTGCTTGCCTGGCAAGCTTAAGGACCTGATTTCAATCCCTGGTTCCACAAAATAATAATAATAATAATAATAATAATAATAATAATAATAATAATAAAATCAATCAGGACCTACCTACTAACTTCACAGGGCTAAACCAAGATATGATACCTGGCACCTACTAATTTCCTAGTAGACATTTATGTTGATTCTACTTTGTTTTTTCAAGATAAGAGGCAGGAATGAGACTCTATGATTTCTCAAAAAAAGTTATGGAACTTTCTGGGTTAAGGGAGTGGGGAGGATAGGAGAAAACTAGCAAGAGAAATGAACCTTTCCCTCCCCTCCTAGGCTTGCTGAGTGTTCACAGACTGACATCAGCTCTATGCCTTGGGGAGATTCTCCAGTTGGGCAGGACACGGTCCCCAGAGGGTCTTTCTCCCTGGTACGAAATCAAAGTCTTACCTATGCAGAGGGCTCCTAGCCAGCAGCAGGTGTCCCAGCCAACCCACAAAAGCAAGCCCAGTCTAGCTTCTCTATCTTGACCCATATCAGCTATAGCCTCTCTGAAACTTGGTTTCCTTCCATCTCTAAAATAAGGGTAATACTTAAAGTGTTGGCATGGAGCTTATATTGTTCTCCACAATATCCATGAACAATTAACACTTTTGCTTCTTATTGTGTGACCTGATATATAGAATGTAAGCTCTGTGAGGTCAGGAACTTTTATTCATGGGTCTCTTGTGCCTTGAAAAGCAAACAGCACCTCTATGCACTAAGTGCTTATTGAATATCTATTAAAGAAGGACCCATTTACCCAACATAAGCATGTTACGGGTTGGGGCTGTTGCTGGTTGAAGGAGAGGAAGCAGAGAGAGTAAAACATTCCCAGAGTCCAAGGAGAGCTCTTCAAGGTGGAAATGCAGACGCAGGCAGACCAGGTTACAGCGAGACTATAGAACTTTTTCATTCTAATATCTTGCCTGGTAGAGAAGAGTACTCTCAGAAGGTTGAGCTTGAAACTAACCTGAAAGAAATCAGAAATAATCTACGACATTCCCAAAGCTTAGTTCCTAGAGTGGGCAGACCTTTCCCTATTGGAGAGGAAAAAAGAGAGGAAGTAGAAAAGGGAGTTTCCTCCTTTTTTACTTGGGCTCTCAGCCAGGCAGCCACAGGCAGAACTTTGAAAAGGCATGCATTGCCCTGGGTGCCCGTCCCTGGGTATAGGTTCACCTGTCCAGCCCCTCTGTCTGAAGCTCCTAGGTTTCCTTTTCAAGATTCCAAAAGTACTAAAATAACTCCTGCCTTTCACCGCTGTTTATAGCCATCTAGCTAGGAAGTGCCAATCCCAAGCTCTTTGCTGGGTGGCAAGCAAGCCAAGCTGGACAGACTCAAACACTTCTAAGTTTTTAGAAGCATTCGACGAGAAGAATCCTTCTGGGGCGACTGTTTACTGAAACGGAAATGGGTATCTTGAGGAATGGGCAACTTGGCATCAAGCCCTAAACCAGCTCCTATACTTGTGCCTGCCTTTCAGAAGTCCTCCTTTCCTTAATTTCTCTAAGAGGCCAAGCTGGGTGGTTGCTGGGGCTTTATAACAACAACATACAGCTGGTTGTTCATAGGCCCCGTTTTAAAGAAGGACAAGCCTGAACTCACCGTCCTGCCTCGGGGCCTGGGCTCCATACCTGCAGAGTAGACAGTCTTCTACTTTTTAACAAGCTGGACTTGAAGTTGGAGTAAATCGCCTGGTTGAGTGACAGGTGTTTCCCAGGTAAGCCCTTGGGGAGATTCTCCAGTTGGGCAGGACACTGTCCCCAGAGGCTTGCTTTGGCACAGTCCAGAAGGAGGGGGCAGCTAATTTTCCCCTCTTTGGGTCGACTGCCCATCTGCGGACCGGCCGTTCCCTGTTTCTTCTTTCTCATCTCCAACCTCTCGCTGTTCCCTGTCTCTTCCTCCCTACAGGAGCTGCCGAGGCTCCTTTCCGGCTCCCGGCTCTCGCTCTGGCTCGGCATCTGTCTGGGCTCCCGGCCTCCCCTCCCCCTCCCCCGCGCCGTCATTCACCCCGCGCCTCTTCGCGCACAGCCAATGGAGAGACCCGGCCGAAACGGCGAGGCTCGCTCGCACAGGGCTTTTTCGCCCGGTGATTGATGTCCCAGAGTCAACAGCGAGCGAGCAACCAGAGAGGGGAAGGAGAGGCCGGAGCGGAGGAGAACACGGCGCCCCGCTCGCTCCCCTCCCCCGACCCGAGTCCTCCTGCACGCTTCGCCTCGAGTCTCGCGGCCCCCGCGGCCCCCGCGGCCCCCGGGACGGGGCGCGGCGGGACGGGGCGGGACGGCCGGCATGGAGCACCTGGGCCCGCACCACCTCCACCCGGGCCACGCGGAGCCCATCAGCTTCGGCATCGACCAGATCCTCAACAGCCCGGACCAGGGCGGCTGCCTGGCGCCCGCCCCGCGCCTGCAGGACGGAGACTACGGCCTGGGCTGCCTGGTCGGCGGCGCCTACACCTACGGCGGCGGCGCGGGCGCGGGCGCGGGCGCGGGCCCCTACGGCGCGGGCGGCGCCCCCGGCGGCACCCCCGGCGGCCCCCCTGGCGGCGGCGCCTGCGGCATGGGCCCGCTCGCCGGCTCCTACGGCGTGAACATGGCCTTGGCCGGCGGCCCCGGGCCCGGGGGCGGCGGCGGCGGCGCGCCGAGCGCTGCGGGGGTGATCAGGGTGCCGGCACACAGGCCCCTGGCCGGAGCCGTGGCGCACCCGCAGCCCCTGGCCGCCGGCTTGCCCACGGTGCCCGCCGTGCCCGGCGTCAACAACCTCAGTGGCCTCACCTTTCCCTGGATGGAGAGCAACCGAAGGTACACAAAGGACAGGTTCACAGGTGAGTGCGCCCCGCCCGGCCTGGGCTTTGCGCCCCCCCCCCCCCCGCGGCTGCCGCGACGGCCCGCTCGCCGGTCGTAGGCCGCCCTCGGTGCCCACCCCAGGGCCGCCGGCTCCCAGAGTCCTCGCAGCTTGGGTCCCACGGCGCTCCTGCAGGACCCTTGCCCAGAGACGCGATCCACGTCCCCTTGGGCCCGGGCCAATTCGGACGGCAGGAAGAGGGCCATAGTTTCAGCGACACTTTTTGCCAAAATCTGAGGCTCAGGGCCCCAGAGGAAGAGGTGCGTTGTGAGCAAACGTTCCTTCCCTGCCGGCTGGCGTTCCCCGCTGACGGAGTGAGGCGAGGCCCACAAGAGAGGACTGGCTCTCCACCTCCAGTCCTTCCGCTCGTCCTCCGCGCTCCAGCCGACGCGCCGCTGCCTCACTCCGGACTGTGAGCGCCGTGTGCCGAGCTGACTGGGACAGGCGAGCCTTATTTATGTTTCGTCCCTGTTCAGCGGCGTCTCACCAAGGCCTAGCCCCAGGATCTTCGGGGTGAATAAAATGCACGGCTGGCCGGTGATCAGCCGGGGCGGGAGGGCGCCTCTCAAATGGGTGCGCCTTCGGTAGCCTCTTCTCTAGGCCCTTGCTCGAGGCTCCCTGGAGCTCCTTCCATCTAGACGCACATCCTGCCTCTTCTCCAAGTCCTCACTGCCCTCTCCCCTCCTGGGATGTGAGACTGTGCTCGTCCAGATCTTCCCACCTGGCCACATCCTCCAGCCCCCGTGGGAACCTGCCAGGAATTATGGGGGGATTATCAGCTGGGCCCCAAAGGAGAGGGGTATCAGGAGTCACTGCTAGGATTCCCAAGCCTGGCACGAGGGCCCAACTATGAAAGGGGTGTGTGTGGACACACACACACACACACACACACACACACACACATGCAGCTGTGAGGGAGACAGGAGATGAACCTGCAACTAGTCCCAGCAAGAGAACCCCAAGGCCCTTAGGGACTATGCTTCTGTTCCAGGGTCCCGCAAGACTGTCCCCAGGTTCTGGCCAGATTCTGGTGGGAAGAGCTTGTATATATGTGTGTGTGTGTGTGTGTGTGTGTGTGTGTGTGTGTGTGTGTGTGTTTGGGGGGTTGGCACAGATCACTGACTTTGGCTATGGGTCTATGGCCATAGCTCAGGCCCCTGTGCCTGAAACCCAGTTTGCTCAGGCCTGAGGCAGTAGGGCCTGGGACCCTGCCTAGACCATCAGTCTGGAAAGAGTCTGCCTGAACCCCAGACTGGGGCTCCCCTCTCCTGTGTGTGTGTGTGTGTGTGCGCGCGCGCACCTCTATAAGGTTCTCTGCACAGGGCCTGCTCTGGGGAGCTGCTGCTTACCCTGGGGTTCCAGCCTGAATGGGGTTCTGAGGGAGGGTATGGTTGTGACCTTGTGTGTCCCTGTGTGCCTGTGCCTGGCTCACCTAGGTGTGCACACCTGCCAGCTGGGGTGCAGACTTTGTAGACCTGTGTCTGTCGTATATTGTGAGAACCTGTGGGGTTCTGACGGAGGCCCAGCTCTGGGCCTGGAAGCAGAGGCCTTGCTTACCCTTTGCCTTTCCCTGTGCGCCGAGGGGGTGGGGGAAGCAGGCCAGAGACTGTTTCCAGTAGTTGGGGAGCCGCAGGCCGGTGAGGGAGGCTAAAAGGTGGGTACTGTGGAAGCCTTGTCCTGGAAGAGGCCCTTTCCTGGCTCAGGCTCAGAGCCCAGGACTGCTGGGAGGTGAAAGGCCTTGCTTAGGGGACCAGCCAGTATGCTGACTCGCTCGCGCTCGCTCGCGGACTTGCGAGATGTCGGGGTGTCAGGCTTGGGACACCTCCTGACGCTCTGCCGCTTGCCTCTGCCGTCTGTCTCCCGCTCCAGTGGCCCTCTCACCCTTCACTGTAACACGCCGTATAGGTCACCCCTACCAGAACCGGACGCCCCCCAAGAAGAAGAAGCCACGCACCTCCTTTACACGCCTGCAGATCTGCGAGCTGGAGAAGCGGTTCCACCGCCAGAAGTACTTGGCCTCGGCCGAGCGCGCCGCCCTGGCTAAGGCGCTCAAAATGACAGACGCGCAAGTCAAAACCTGGTTCCAGAACCGGCGGACGAAGTGGAGGTGAGCAGAGCTGAGCTGGTCGGTCTCTTTCCCCCCTCCCTGCGGTGGTTTCTGACCCGTCCTCTTGCAAAAGGGAGCTGGAAGCAGTGTGGCTGGGTGGGTAGAGATCCCTGTGCGTCGCCGAGGTCTCAGGGATTTTGAGCAACTCTTTTACTGTAGAGATGCATCTGGTTTCCTTCGCCAGTTGGGCATGTAGGACACTGCGGAAGCCCGACCAGGCTCATTGAGTCCTGGGGGGATTTCTGATTGATCAAGCCTGTATTTTCCGGGAGAACTTCCTTGATCCTAGAGGTCTGGAGGCAAAAGGGCCTGCACCTTGTGCTCCAGCGATCAGCAGCATGCCGGCCCCAGACTGGGTCCTTCCGCGGCTCTTCCCCAGGCGCCGGCCTCTGCCAGCGTTCCCCGCCGTTCCCCGCCGTGCGCGAAGGGAAAAATCAATCCGCGCCGGCTGTGGCGGGGTTTCACTGGTCCCACTGAAAGGGGGATCAATTAGGAGCAGATGGGTGTGTATGTGGAGAGAGAGAGAGACACAGAAAGAGAGACACTCACACAGAGACACTCACACAGAGACACTCACACAGAGACAGTGCGAGACAGTTTCCCATTAGCTGTTAGAGCTACGCTTACCACACAACTCCGTTTTGTTTTTCACATGCTTGTACCTTACCTCTGGGTTTCGATTTCGGCTCTTCGACCCTCGCGCACTACTAAACAGCCGGCTCTGTACACCCTGAGCGCCTTCCCAGAGGCACCCCCGGCACCTCCTGCCCCGGGCGCGTACCCTCGGTGCCACGTACGATAAACACACACGCACACATGCCACGGGAAGAGAGGGCGAGAGAGTCGGGCGAAGTCTGCGGCGCCGGCCGGGCCGGCCCCGCCTGGGGCGGCGGGAGGAAGGAATTGGAGTTTCCTCTTCTTAAGAATGAAGGCGAGGAATCTGCCTGGGATTCCGCCCGCCTTGGGGCCACAAAGGAAGCCGAGGCCCAGCGAGTCTACCGCCCCCCGCCAACATTCCTGCTCCGGGGAAGGGGCGGGGACGGTGCTCCAGCCCTGAGGAAGCTGGTAAAGAGTGGGCCCAGCGGCTGGGGCGGGAGGGGTCCCCGGTATTTTTGAGGTTTAATGTAGGATGCGGCCTGGGAAGGCGAGGGAGCCAGACCCCTCCGGAAAGGGTGCACAGAAAGGCGAGTCAGGCAAAAAGAAATTGAAACACAAAGAATAGAGACAAAGATAGATCCCCTTTCCTGCAAAGAAGGAGAAAGACAGGGTGAAGAAATCTTGTGTGTAATACAAGAAAGCTTCAGATGAGTAAAACCGACATTTCGTTTCAAACAAATTCTCTTAATTTGGAGAGGAGGAGGGGGCAGAAATCAGAGAAA
>PVKA01014279.1:0-52814 GCA_004027165.1 Ctenomys sociabilis
ATATAAAGTACATGTGTTGGTATATAAGTCTTGATCTATCTAGGTCTTAACCATCCAGCAGAAGTGTATAAAAAAGAAGTATACATCGTGGGGCCATAATATTAAGCTGAGCTGTAAATGGCTATGGTTGACAACTTCTTTGAATAACTCACAATTGTTGTGGAATGCTGGACTGTGTTGGACTGTGGTGTCGAGCACCATTCAATTGTATCATATTTCAAAAGTAAAGTGAATTAGTAGATTCATGTGGAGTGCACATGATCATTCCATTTTTACACTTTAGCTTCTTTTCAAACAAGGACTTTGTTCCAGGTTTGATATTGTAAACCTTAAAATTGTCTCACTTAATATAACTCGTAGAAATGCAGATCTCTTTTATTTAGTATAAATATGGCATACCTTTGCTTAAAAAACAATTAGTTTCCAAGCTAAACTTATAGATAAAGCATGGCAAGATAAGGGTTCACTTTTCTGTGTCTCTAATTCACTCTTTTTAAAACTCAAATAGCTTATGTCAGTGAATGCATATGCATATATGCAAATAATATTGAGGAAACTACAGGGTTTGCAGGATAGCAAGGGGTGCCTTCAGTCTTGTTGGTCAACAGGTTCAGAGTCCCCCTCTTTGTTTTCTTGCCTTATTCTTTCCATCATTCTTACTCCTATACTTTACCCTGCCAGCAATCTGGGAAATGAGACAGAGTGTGAAAGACATTGCCCACAGGGGGCAGATATCATGAGTGTCTTAGCTATTATGTTATTTAAGCTTGCCAACTGAAAATATTTCTTCTGATAATTTATACATTCATACATTTTCTTATTCCTGTCCTGTAAAGTCAGTACCCTCCATAAGATTGCTGAGGATAGATAAACAAGGGAGACAATAAAGAAAGTCAGGTACTGAACTCACTGAGGTTTTTGGATGACAGTAATCAACTCAGCTGGACTAATGGGAGAAGTTCAGGTAGGCTGAGAAGACAGAAGAGAAAACAATCATGCTTGACTTGCAAGGTAAGGGAAAGTTCAACAAGAGATGAGAGATAGGCATCAGAACAGCAGGTGCTCAAAGCAGAATATACTGATGTTGAAGAGAGATAAGCAGATTCAGGCAGCCAAGAAGGTAGTTTGTGTTTCTGGTGGAACTCAATCATTGAACTCTAATATTGGAAAAGCTTTTAGGACCAAAGTCAGGGAGTGGGAAGAACTGTGATCCATGGCATCATCTTAAAGCAAGACACTAGGGAAAAAGTGAAGGACCATGGGACAGGAACAAAGATGCACTAACTTGGAAAGATGTCTGTTAGATGAAGTTGAGACTCAGAAGTACAGCAAAGTTGCAAGGCCCACATTACACTGAATCTGTATAAATGAAATCAGAGTGTGGCTGAGGAGAGCATTTGTCTCTGGCATGATAAAAGACATTGAAACTTTTGACTAGCAAATAAGCCAGAATTTTTTCTCTTGGAATCTGAAACACTAAAGCTCTGCAGCTTATCTAAGAGACCCAGCTCTAGATTAACAGTCAAAGTTAGTCATAGAAGAGATTTAGTATCCAGGCATCATTTTGAAATATCACACTACTAATATGCACACTTATCATACGTTATCCTTTTTAGAAGAAGGAATGAGGGGAAATCTTCATATGCATTTTGGCAATGATTCCTTAGCTAGTTATAATCCCCAAAGACAAACAATGAAAGTGAAAAATAGATTAATTAGACCTTTAATTTTATCAAAATTAATATCTTTCATATATACCTTAAAATTTTGCATTGTTGCTGTGCATTAATTAAAAATAAAGATATATTTTTAAAAAATAATTAGAATAGAAATTGAGAGACAAGTAACTAGATGTTTACCTTTCAGCGGACATGTTCAAATGAAGAGTGTGCAGGTCAGTATATTGGCCCTGCTAAGAAACAATTGCAATGTTGAACCCCAAAACAAGCCAAGAGGCTTTCTCTTCTGATACCTAAAATATTTGGAATCCAAATGAGTTTATTACTGCCTAATCAAACAATAAACTTTGATTCAATAATTCATTCATTCAATTGCATAACAAACATTTATTTAATATTTAATTGTATGTAACTAGGCAAGTCCTCTGATTATCCATTTAGAAAAGCAAGGTAAATATTTAGCACAAAATATACTTTGTCTCTGCTTTTCTGCATTGTTTCTTATGCTATAAACTTTTTTGTGTCTTAAATAATACAAAAGAGGGTCATAAGATATGCATGTTTGTGAAAAGAAAATAGGATATTTTGCCTTTAATTTATAGTCTCAAATTAAATAAGGAAAAGGAATAAAGAAGATTTTAAAATTGATTCTATTTCATGACTTAAAGTTTCCTTTGAGAATTCAACTCCACTTTAAAAATAGCAGTCTGATAAGAATGTCACTCCAACCTCAAAAATGAGAACAAACAAGATAAACTACAAAATCACAGTCTTTCTGAGTCTATCAGAAAACTAAGTGAACTGAATTCAAAAGGGGAAACAAACACCTTCACAGAACAGCAGTTCACAGAGTCAAAACCATGAAACAGGTTAAAAAGCGAAGAACAAAAGTTTCATTGAATTCTTAAAGTTCAAACATGGGCCTCGCATAGCAGAATAGAAGCTCTAGGAGTACCAGACACCAGGTAAGTCCCCACCCACTTTTCCTGAAAGCAAAAGCTATCTTCTGCAAGAGGAGGGGCAGCAAACCCTCTCGTCCTCTGGTCCTGGCTTGAGGTCAACTGCTACTGCAAAGGCTGTTATTGAGAGAGCAAGGAGAAAAAGCAGTTTCAGATTCTGTGCTGATGAAAGACACAAGTTCCAGACATTCAACCACTGCATTACAGCTGGAAACTTGGTCTCAACTATTCCACAGTCCCCAGCAACAACAAAGCCAAAAATTATGTATATATGGTTAGCTGACAGGAAGGAAAGAAGGAAGGAAAGAAGGAAGGAAGGAAGGAAGGAAGGAAGGAAGGAAGGAAGGAAGGAAGGAAGGAAGGAAGGAAGGAAGGAAGGAAGGAATTCTGAGGAGCCCAAACACTCAGGCTCAGATGCTGCACAGGTCTATCTGACATGGAGAGGCTTGGGCAGCAGCAAAGTGAAGCAAAAAAAGAAAAAGGGATGGGGAAAGAAAGAAGAGGCTTTGGGAGAAGAACAGGAGGGACTGAGGAGGCAGTGTGAGGTTCTGCATTGGCTGACTGAAGTGTGGGCAGTCATAGATCAATCTGACAGGACCTAAGTTAAGTCTTCAGTAAAAAACATACAGACTGGAATCAGGCAGACTTTCTGTTTCTTCAGATTTTAGGAAGAATTGCCTCTTCTATGGGAAACCTCACATTTTATCCTCTTTGAGCCTGCAGATGATTGGAGGAGGCTCATCCAATTGTTAAGAGTAATTTGTTTAACTCAGTGTCTACTGATTTCAGCATTAATTATATCTGAAGATAAATATCCATAGAAACATTTAGACCTATGTTCGATCAAATTACTGAACACCAGAACTTAGCCAAGTTAGCACACAATTAATCATCACAATGAGTATCAGAAAAAAATTACTCATCAGAAAGAATCATTAAGGGTAATAGAGATTTGTAAGAAAGGATTTCAAGCTTTAAGAAAATATAGCAACCCTAAATATGAGCATCCTTAGCTTCTAAACACATGAAGCAGAAACTGAGAACTGAAGAGAAATTGATAGAGCCAATTTCTAGGAGACAACCATTATTATTATTAGTAGTAGTAATACCAGGGATCATACTCAGGAGCTTGTGCTTGCCAAGCATGTGCTTATGCCACTGAGCTATCTCCCCAGTCCCAACAATTCATTTTGAATAGACATCAAAACATGCAGGTAAAAGAAGGTATTAAAAACAAACAAACAAACAAATGACACTACCAACCAAGTTGACCATATTAACATTTACAGAACGCTCATATGAAGCATTGTAGACTAAATAATTATTCAGATTTTCAGGCAGTCAGACAAGTTTCAATAAATTTAATGAAAAAACTGGATGTATGGAACAGTATGTTTGCATCTTGAGAGTAAGTTAAAGACATACAAATGCATCTTACTATATTATTTTACTTATATGACAGTGGAGAAACACAACATATTTGAATAAAATACAACTAAGAGGTTGACCAGAGCTAGGTTTGCATGGAGGCAATTAAGTAAAAGGGAATTTTGTACAAGGGAATTTGGGGAAATAAGGGAATTAATTAATTAATTTATTTATGTATATTTTGAGACAGGGTCTTGCTATGCAGTTCAGGCTGGCCTTGTGCTCAGTTTTGTAGCCCCAAGGCTGGTTTCAAACTCCCAGTGATCCTCCAGTCTCTACCTCCTGAGTGCTTGGATTACAGGTGTTCACCACCACACCTGGGTTCCAGGGCCTGCGTACTATGCGGGACTGGGGATTGAACTCAGATTCTTGTGCTTGCCAGGTAGGTGCTTATGCCTCTGAGCTGTCTCTCCATTTACATAGACTGTGGGTTTGTCAAACCCATTAAGTCATATTTTTATAGAGTGTCGATTTTATTGGAAGTAAATTATAGCTCAACCTGATTTATTTTTATTTTTATTTTATTTTATTTTATGGAGGGGTCTACAGGGTGCTCAGGGTCTCACCACTAAATCGGACTCATAGTGGTACACCTATTTACAGCCTCCCAAGAGCTGGGGCTACAGGGGTGCACTACCATGCCCAGTCACAATCACAATCTCAGCACATCATGGGGGCAGGGCCTGAATGGCAAGCCTGGGATCCAACCCCACGCCCTGCACCAGCATGCAGGAGCTTTAATCCACTGAGCTATTTGGCAAGCCCTTCAAACTGATTTTTTAAAATACTTTTTGAGGGAGAGATTTGAAACTTTGGGAATTTTATACCAACAGAATGAATATATTTTATATAGAAAAAATATATTTAAAAAGAGGTGAGTTTTTTTTAATGAAATTAAAAAATTATACTACATTGATTACTTAATACTTCTTTTATGAAATCATTGTCTTTTCAGTAACTAACTTCATGGATCATTTTTAATAAATACCTCAATCTTCATCTCAAGATGATCCCAAGTTAAATGTGTTTTTTAAAACATGCTTGTTAGGCCGGGCGTGGTGGCGCATGCCTGTAATCCCAGCACTCGGGAGGCTGAGGCAGGAGGATTGTTGTGAGTTCGAGACCAGCCTGAGCTACAAAGTGAGTTAGAGGCCAGCCTGAACTGCATAGTGAGACCCTGTCTCAAAAAGACAAAAAAAAAAAAAAAAACAAACAAACAAAAAAATGCTTGTTAATTAATGTTTTATTTATTACACATATGATAATTATTTATAATTTGGTGCTCATTACCCAGGACACATTTATAATTTTTAAAATTAGTTAACTAACTCTTTTAAAATTGTCCCATAATTGAAGGTTATATCAATACTTTTCTTAAAAATATAGCTTGACTAAATATTACTTTGACAAAAGAATTAGCAAAATTGTTTAATGAAAATACTTTACGGAAGATGAATATATAGCAATGCCTCTAAATAATGGGGTAGGCAGATTTTAATAATCTCCAATTGAGAGACAGAATATTATAGCATCCTTAATTCTTTGGCTGGCCCCATGCCGTCTCTCCACAACCCCTTAAAATCCACTGTGAAATGTATGCATTGGAAGCATAGAGTATGCAGTATTTTTGCTGAACTAATGTTATGTGTGAGATGTTTCTTCATGCCATCACATGTAGATGCAGTTTCATTATGTTGTTGTCTATATTAGTACATTAGTATGAATAAAATGTAATTATTTTTTCTTTGTGATGTTAATGGCCACTTTGACTGTTTTCAGTTTTCATACATGTAATTGCAAATATTCTTGCACCTGTCTTTGGTTGAATTCCATAAATATTTCAGATAAGTGTACACACACACACACACACACACACACACACACACATATATGTATTATTTTTTAATTTTTAATTTTTTCATATTTTAGTACAAGGTCTACAGGGTCTCATTATGTAGACCAGACCTTTAGAGATATCTGCCTGTGTTCATGTATATGAATTTTAAAGTTTACACAAATTCAAATGTTTCTCAAGTGAAATTTAATATTTCTAAGTATGGCATTTCTAATGCATTGAAGGGTTAAAGTTTTAGTACTAAATATTGAAAAGGTATTTCGAACGACTCACTACTTATTTGATTAACATCTCAGAAAAGATGCATAGTGCTAACCAGAGCACATATTATTTTATATTTTGTATAACACAAAGATAGCCTTCATCATGTATACTGAAGTACAAAATAAATAAAAGATATTATATTCTGGGCCTCCTGGAGCACTGCAGTTGATAACTGACAATGCCATAGTCAGAAATTAAATCTATATGTTTTCAAATTTCATTGTTCTAGGAAACACCATGGACTTCATATTGAATACAGTTGTCAGCATTTGATTTTAAAAATTCATTATTAGTGTAGTAAAAGTTATTGATTTTTTTTTTTTTTTGGTGGTACCAGGGATCGAACTCAGGACCTTGGGCTTGCCAGACAAGCACTTATTCCAATGAACTATCTCCCTGGCAATAAATTGTTCTTGAAATGTGGTGATTGACTTATCTGAATGCCAAGGAAATCCAGCAGTCAAGGAAAAATCTGCAAGGACCAGTTTCTCACATATGATACTTAGAAATTCGGCTGGATCTTCGATGAAGTTTTTCCTCATGAAACCTAATTAAAAGGAAAATATACAAAAACTGAAAAAAGCAATTCATTTTGTATATCTAGTATATATAAATATATCCCTGCAATATATTTATCTAGTTTTATAAAACATAATTTATACAAGGAATTTTAAATATTTTTATTTACTACTTAATAATTTAATTTCATATGCCTTTATATAATGGTTTTATTTTATAAGAAAATTAATTTGTAAGAACAGAAAAGACATTAGGAACAGGAAATGCGTAAAGGATATTTACATGTACAAAATGGCATCACATAAACTACAACAAAATTCAAGTTATCCTATGAAGGCATGAGCATATATGAATGGATAAATGGGTATATTTACTGTATAAATTTATCTTTCAAAAATACTGGTTGTTTTCTTGAAGTTTTTTTTAAATTATGTCATAAAATTCTTTACCAAAAGTGAAGTTTCATGGCTGGCAAATAACTCAGTGGATTAAAGTGCCTGCAAACAGGCTCAGGGGCTGGGGGTTTGATACCTGGGACCTGTCATGCTGGCCCTGCCCCCAGGGCACCCTGAGATTGCAGTTGAGACTGGGCATGGTGGTGCACGCCTGTAATCCCAGCACTTGCGATGCTGTAAACAGGTGGACCACTATGAGTCCAGTCTAGTAGTGAGACCCTAAACACCCTATAGACCTTTCCCTAAAATACAAAAGAAAGCTTCAGAATATTTAAAGATGTTGAATAATACTGTTATTTTATTGCCAGGGCCCTTAGGTAAAGCTGCCCCTACACCAATGTCCTATCTAAAATGCTCATTTCTAATTAAGTTGAATTTTATTATATGTTTTTGGAAAAGGATATTCAGTATACAGTATAGAAATTGTTTCCTGAAAGTTTGAAAGATCTCAACTATAAAATTTCATTGTGTATAAACCCTGACCTCAGACTAATAATCAAAGCTACATTTTTATTACACACTCATTTATCTTATTATTTTTCCATCTCACAAGGTGCTATTTTTTGTGTATCCTCTTAATCTTAGCTAATACAATGAATGCTTAACTATTTGTTTTATGAAAGAATGAATAAATGAGGCCTTATGATATCAATTTGGAAAACAATCTCAATATTTATGGATTCTGGTAATTTTAGAAGCTTTTAAAAAATCAAATTCACAGGGCCTGGGGAGATGGCTCAGTAGAATAAGTGCTTTCCTGGCCAGCACAAGGGTCTGAGTTCAATCCTCTGTTCTGCCAAAAAAAAAAGAAAAAAAAATCAAATTCACAATTATATTAGTAGACATAATCTTTGGTGATGTATTTTAAGAGCTGAATTAGAATGAGTATGACTTTGGGGAGCTGACTTTTAAAGAATTGATGCTTGAAATTTATACATGTCAGGCTTTACAAATCTTTTTTTAAAAGAAAATAAAAATAAACAAAATGATAGGCATTCAACAGTAATTACTATATTGAATATTTTTATTTTCAAATTAATTATCCAGATTATCAGATGTAAGTATGAAAAATTGGTCAAAAAATTAAAAAGAAGAAGAAATTTAAGCATTAACTGTTCCTTTCAATAGACCAGTAGATATCAGCAATACAATTATCTAAGCTATATAGTGTATACACATATGAATTTTTCCCATTCTTCTTTCTTTTTTTTTCTCCTTTTCCTCATTTCAGTTTAATCTTTCTTTGAACACTTTGTTTCCCTTTCATAATATGCATTGTATGCTTAGGATTTTATTTACTCATTCAGATTTTTACAGGAAAGAAAAAAATGAAATGTTTACACATGTGGATCTAATTTATTTCACTTAAGTATGGTTTCTAGTTGCAACCATTTACCTGTAAAAGCCTCAATTATTATCTTTTTTATAGCTGAGGAATAGTCCGTTGTGTAAAAATACCACATCCTTTCATCCTTTCCTCAGTTGATGGTCATTGGGTTGCTATAAACGTTAGTGTACATATATTTCTGTGATATGATGCTATCAGTTCTGGAAAAATACTGAGCAGGGGAATAGGTGGGTTGAATTCGACCTTTAAACTTAGCTTTTTGAGGAATCTCCACACTGATTTTCATAGTAGTTGTACCAGTCCACACTCCCTCCAACAGTGCAGAAGGGCTTCTTTGCCCTGAAGCTCTCTGGCATTTGTTATTGCTTGACTTCTTGTCCTTAGCCACTCTTTCTGGAGTAAAGTGGAATCTCATTGTTGTTGCTCAAAAGACCAATGATGTTGAACATTTTTTCATATATTTATTTGCTATTAGTATTTCTTCATCTGTGAAGTGTATATTTATCTCAGAGGCCCATATTTCTATTAGGTCTTTGAATTTATGGGGCCTGATTTTTTTTTTTAAATTCCTTTAATGTTCTGGATAGAGTCCTCCATCTGAGGGACAGGTGGGTGGCTGAAAATTTTTCCCAGTTTGTGGGTCTTCTTTTTACTCTGTTTGTGATTTGTTTTTGACATCCAGAAACTTTTTCAGAAGATGAGATCCTAGTTGTTCATTCTTTGCAGTATTTGGTTTTTGTTCACAAACTCTCTGCCTTACCCTTGTCAAGATTTCTGCCTAGTTTATCTTCCAGTAAATTTAGTTTCTGTTTCAATGTTTAGATCTTTGACCCATTTTGACTGTAGTTGGTGCGTGGTGATAGAAATGGGTATGGTTTTAGTCTTCAGCATAAGGAAAGCCAGTTTCTCCACCACCATTTATTAAAGAGCCTATCTGTCTTCCAGTGAACATGTTTGTCCTCTTTGTGAAAGATAAGGTGGCTGAGGGTCTTATAGTTGTATCTGAATGTTCTAATCTGTTCCAGTGACCCTCAGGTCTGTCTTATTGCCAGTACTATGCTGACTTTATGACAATAGCTTTGTAGCATGATTTCAAGTTATGCATTGTGATATTTTGTGCCTTTCCTTTGTTGCATAATTTTCATAGATTCTTTTTTTCGTAGATTCCTTTTAAACAAAAGTATAATCTTGCCATGTGCAATTAAAAGTGTGTGAAACATTTGAGAACATTGTATTATTTTGTGCCTATATTTAGTTTTTGTCCATTTAAACCATTGATAGGCTTAAAATATAATAAATAATTCTAAAACTTATGTATATATGACTTTTTCTGAATTCTGAAGAATATCAATTTTTCTAACATTCTTGAATTGTAAAATTTTATTGTACTGTCCTTTTTCTTTCACTCAGTTTGTGAATTCTTGCTTTTCACAAGTCATTTAAGTCCCTTAATAATAATCCTCTCACATATTATTTTCTGGAGTTTTTGTTGTTGTTTTTATGCAGTCATGCAAAGTATTGTCTTTATTTTCTAATTCATGCTTCACAAAGAATTTCCTTTTCTACTTTAATAATTTAAGAAGTTAGTGAACACCTTTAATGCTATTCATAAAATTTCTTTCACCTAAATCATTTTATGAGAATGAAATGATGTGATCTTTAAGGTTTTTATTTATTATAGTAATGCATTTCTTTTTCTTCAGAAAAATATTTTCTGCATATGCACTTTTTTAGCTCAACAAAATTCCTATTGAATAGTATATAGTACTAGATGCCAATATATATTTGCTTCTGAATCATAACTTCAAGAGAAACAAAAGAGATGCAGGGGAAATATAACATTTTGTAACCTTTGCAAAGTTTTTAACACAGAATATGAAGAAGAAAAAAAATTTAAAAAATAGGAATGAACACTTACATATATTTACATAGATATTTAGAAATCCATCCATATACAGCATAGTTGCATTGTAGCATGACTGCCTTGTGACATTCTTTTTGTCTTATTTTTCATTTACTACCCTTTGAAAAAGGGCAGTATAGTAATAGCTGGTATGTCATGACAAGAAGTACATAATTAGAAGACCAGAATGGCAGGCATTTGGAGTGTGACCCTTCTATTACACTTTGTTAAATTCATTGCAGTTGTTTGGTTCACAGGTATCAGCACATATAGTTAGTTGGGGTGAGAATCCTACCACTTAACTGCTAATTTCAAAAATATCCTGATTTTTTTTTCTTTTCCATATTCTGTATGGACTTAGAGTTTGGTATCTCAATATTTGATGGAAAGTACATGTTCCATGTTATGCCAATGGTGCCTGATATTTAGACTAATAGTGTGGGTAAACTGAACTGCATATGTTGCAGGGTAATAATGAACTTCTCTTATGGAGGGTTAAAAACCTAAATTTGCAGATCAAAATTTAGAGAAAAAGAAAGGCTAAAAGGTCAGCCACCATTTTGGCCCTAGCCTTTCAAGGTCAGTGAATACTCAGTACATGAGAGAACCTGTACTGTAACATCATGTAACTCAGTAGCGCCCCAAATTTTCTGATCAAGGAGATTAAATGCAATCCATGATGTAAAATGTGTCTGAGGAGAGTCACATGGAGAGAAAACTTTCTCTCAGGCTTCCATAGAGAACAAATTGGTCAAGCAATGGTCGTGACTCATCCACAAGGCTGACACTGACAAGGGATCTACAAAAAGCAGTGCAGGGTTACAGGATAAATCCTGAGGGTACCTTACTGACCTATCTGATACAAAAGTTACCTATTTTGTTATAAAGCTCTTGATTTAACTCAGTCTTAACCATCCAGCAGAAAAGTATAAACATGGAGGTATATAAAGTAGAGTTATATTAATATAATGAGCTGTGAATGGCTCAAGTCAACAACTTCTGTGGATAACCCATTTGTATTGTGGACTGCTGATTTGTGTTGGATTGTTTTATATATATATATATATATATATATATATATATATATATATATATATATATGTGTGTGTGTGTGTGTGTGTGTGTGTGTGTGTGTGTGTGTGTGTGTGTGTGTGTATATATATATATATATATTTAGCCATCTATATTTTGAAAATCTGTAACATATGTATCATTGTATGTTACCCTGTTTATGTCACTTGTTCTCTTTATTTATGCTTCTATTTTTCACTCTTCAAGTTAAAATACAAATAAAGAAAAATTAAAAACAGAATGATAGTTGGGCCTACAAGGTAGCTCGGTGGGCTAAAGAGCTTGCTTAGGCAAACTTAGGCTGGCACAGGGATTGCAGTTTGATCCCTGGCACCAGACCACACCAGCCCCACCCCCTGGATGGGCTGAACCAGCCACAGAGTCCCAATATAGTGGCAAACACCTGCAATTCCAGCGCTGGGGAGGCTGCAGGTAGGAGGATCATTGTGAGTCTGAGCTGTATAGTGAGACTTTGTAACAATCAAATACATTCTAATAAGTAAGACAATAATAAAAAAATGATAGATTTTAATGTGCTTTATAAATATAAAAGTACAAAAAAGGAGTTGTTTTACTTATATGTATGAACTCAAATTTTGAGAAAAGGTTATATGTATGTATCATTCTTCACTGTTTTCTTGGTACACATATGCATTTTGCTTAAACCTAGAAAAGTAGGCACTCAGAACTTCATGTTTTTAACATCCCAAGTTATTTTCAGGTTTTATTTTTGCTAGCCTGTGTTTCCTGTGCACAGTGGTTGGGATCTTGGAGGAGCTGGTCTGTAAACACTGTCAATCTCAATTGTTTTTCCACCCCCTTTGTTGCCCCAGACCCCCATTTCTTGGGCCCCTTCCCATCTGTAAAAGAGTTTTCTCCTTAATCGCTGTCTTTTACTTTGCTTTTTATCTCACTGTATATTAAACTAAATAAAAATGGATCAAATAAAAAAATGTTTTTAGCACAAACTAATATATCAGTTATTCCTGAGGTGAGAAAAGGCAAATATCCTTGCCCCTTCTTTAACTATTCTTCTTCCATTGTTGAAAGTATGTTATTAAATGTTTGCAAATGTGAGCTTTGCTATGACTATTATATATAACAAATTTTAATTGAGAATATACTGAGATGTAAATACCTCTAGGTATTTAGGACATATTTGTTATGGTCAACTGTTGCCTTTGGTCTTTGAGGTTCAACAGTGTAGAAAGTATACACTGTTATAGTCTAATTGTACTGATCTGTTAGTATTCTATGTAACATTTGGCCCTGAAGGCTAAAAGATGACTATATCTTAAACAATTTTATTGAGAGATTTGATTTTATTTAATAGTTTTATTTATTATGAAAATGAAGTAAACTGATCGTTACAAGCAAATTTCTTTTATCAATAAAATATTTTTTATAAAATGTTCATTTTCTAAAATTATAAATTAATTTTTGCTTTCTTCTTTGAATCCTCTCCTTGAATCCTTATATGAATCATTAGATTTCATTTTTATTTAATCATTATTTTTTTGTTCTGTTGTTTGAGATGCTGTCACTATGCAGTTTAGGCTTGGTCTTTAGTTCACTTTGTCTCAGTTACTCTTCTTTCATTGCTGGGACAAATACCTGACACCCAAACTGAAGGAAGGAAAGGTTTATGTAGCTCACAGTTACTGGAGATTTCAGTCCCTCCTCAGCTGGCTCCAAGACAGAGGGGCACATGTCAGAGAGCGACTCTTCATTGTGGAGGCACAGAGCAGAGAGCAAAGGGAAGGAGTACCAGCAAACATGGCTACAGAGAGCAAGTCTGTCTCCCTTATGATACATTCTCTGCCCCAGGCTGGGTGTAGCACTCACACCCATAATCTCAGCACTGGCTGGTGAATTAATCATGAAGTCTAGAAGTGCACCTATGACTGCATGAGGTTTTGGGGGATAACAGTAGTCCAGGCTGGTCTTGAACTTGCAATGATCCTCCTATCTCAGCCTCCCAAGTGCTCAGGTTAAAAGCCTGCATCACCATACCTGGCTTTGCATTTGATTTTATGAAACACTCACTATAACTTATTTTAGTTCTCATAAGGAGTTATACTCAGTCTTGCACCACAAATTTCTTAAACCTTGAGTTCTTTTTATTCATATCTTATTGACTACCAAATATTTGTAAGTATTTGTTTTCAAGGCATCTTTCATAAGGGCTGGATGTTGAGATGTTAAATAGCTCAGATTGTCTTTTTATCATCTTTACTTAGATGTGAATGAAATCTGGCAGAATAGATTTATGATTTTCTCAAAATCCTTTAGCGTGTTACTTCACTTCCTTCTAATTCCATATTGTAAAGTGAAGCATGATGTTTTGCCTTTGATCACAACTGACAGTTTCCTAGCCAAAATACTTTTAGATTTTAGTTTAGTTTAACCTTATTTTGTTTAAAAACGGTTTTTAAAGTGTTTCTGAGTTATAGTTGAGCTGAATGAGATAAATCCTGTTGGTAACATTCAGTTTTTCTTACTTTTCTGTGTTGTAAGAGGACCTTTTGTTTTTGTTTACATTGATTAGTTTGCTTAATTAAACAAAGACCAATCTGATCGGAATAAACTGGTAAAGAGAAAGCCTACCTTCAGATTTTTCTTACCTCTTTAGCATTCCTTTTCCTAGATGTGGGGCAGGAGTTCTCTGCTTGAGACGTCTATGTCCTTAAAAGAGAGGTAGTTGAGACTGAGGGATTTAGCTCTGCAACAGTACACTTACCAAATGAGCCAGGTCCTGGTTTGTTTTAGGAGAGAAGATTTACTGTTTCTATGACAAACCTGAAAGAGGAATGGAAGAAGGTCAGAGAGACTTTGCTTCTGAGGCCCTCCATGTCTCTTTCAGCAAAGTGCCATCATGTCACAGTGCTGTAGTTTGGGTTATCTTTTGTCTGGTTCCCAAAAAATCACAGAAACTAAGAGAGAGAGAGAGAGAGAGAGAGAGAGAGAGAGAGAGAGAGAGAGAGAGAGAGAGAAAGACAGAGAGACAGAGAGAGACAGAGAATATTATTTATTTAAAGCAGCCCTATACACTAATTTTGTATTCATTTGCTTTCAAAAAGTGTATCCTTTTCAGAGGAAGGAGTAATAAAAAGCTTTTTACAGTAAATTTATATGCTTAAATCTGATTTAGGGCACACTTGGGTGGACTGAACTGCTTTCCAGGCTTTTCTTTTTTTCTAGAACGTTCTATCAGATATTGTTTCAAATTCTAAAATTCCAATCCCTATCTAGTCACACTAGTGTTGAATCAGGGTTAGAAAACAGGGATACCTGATTCAACTTCTGTTTTCTTTCTACTCTTGTCCTTGTTTTTCCATTAATTGTCTGAAGTTAATTTTATATTTAAACAACAAAGATCTGAGTAAATCAATGAAAATTAAAGATTTGTTACATTAAATTATATTAAATTATATAATTTCAAGGGATTGCTAACTGGTGGTCACTTTGTTATACTCAGCTGAACTGAACTGGCATGATGCTGGGTATAAGAGGCCTACCTCAGAGTTGTTGCCAGCAACATAAGAGGCAGAACTGAAGCGGAGGAAGTTGTCTGGAGA
Source organism: Ctenomys sociabilis (assembly GCA_004027165.1). Taxonomy (NCBI): domain Eukaryota; kingdom Metazoa; phylum Chordata; class Mammalia; order Rodentia; family Ctenomyidae; genus Ctenomys; species Ctenomys sociabilis. The sequence goes on from PVKA01014279.1 coordinate 15,060, forward strand.
AGCTGTGGGGAGCTGTTCAGAGACTGCCAAGTCTCTGGGGCTATTCTGCTGGGGGACTTTGTCATGCTGGCTTTCCTTGTGAACTCAGCTGTTTTTGTCAGAGGAGGGTCTCAGGACCTCAGTGTTGCTGAGGATGGCTGCAGTTCATATTGGGAGTCTGGGCCTTATCTTGAGCATCATTTCCTGGCTCTGGAGGGGAAGATGGTGTACTTCTAAGCCTCCTGGAGAAGCTTGCCACATTGGCTTTCTTGGTGGGAACTCAGCTTTTCTCATCATCGGAGGAGTTCAGACCTCATTGTTGCTGAGGATGGCTGTAGTACTTTTCAGGGGAGCTCTGGTGTTTACCTTGGGCATTGCTTCCTGGCTGACCGTGGGGCCTTCCCAGCACAGATCCATGAAAGATACCTGCATGAGTTATTTCATTGGTTCTAGGCCTCCAGTTGGACTTAATGGAAGCATTGTTATGGGCTCTAGGTCTTCATCTGGACTCAAGCAGGGCATTATTGTGGGGTCCAGGCCCTTAGCTGAAGTCTTCAGTCTTTAATATGTAGACAGATTTACTGTACCCTCTGTATGTAATTCTTTGTGTGACTCATTATTATAAAAATAATCTTATAAATGTGTCCTTGCACCACTTTCATGATAAACCCAAAATGTGACAGCAATAAATGTTAAATTCTAGTCCAAATCAGCCAGTTTATCTCATAGTTGTCCTTTTGAGCACGCCAGATCTTAGAGAACTTCATGAACTGCTCAAATTACTGCTTTTCAATAACGTTCATTGGGAACTTTATCTAACATGGTTTTCTCTAGAAACAAGACTAACATATTATGTTCTTCCTAGTTTAATATCCTATTTTTGATCTTTTTTCTTTAAAGTGTTTTATTATTTACAGATATTCTTTTCCTTTTCACAATTATTAGTGATTGTAGAATGAGATCCATACCAATGAAGATGTATTTCCTAAAATTGTAATATATATGTATAACTATAATATGAAATATATAATTACTAATTTGCTATATTAACATTTTATATTCTTATAGAAATTTACTGAATAATATGTAACTGATAAGTAATCATCCTGATCATGTATTTACCATTTTTCTCTTTATCTTCTTTTTTTAAAAATGTATTTGGTACACAGCTCAGACTCATAGTCTTGTAGTGATCCTCCTGTTTTCAGCCTGCCTAGTATTGAGATTATAGGGGTGCAACACCACACCCACTCGCAGTGGCCTCAGTGTTGGGGCGAGGCAGGCCAGCTTGGCGTGTGGTGCCAGGGATCCATCCTGGTTCCTGTGCTTGCCTAAGCAGGCGCTTAGTCTACTGAACTATCTTGTTGACCCTTGCTTGTTATTCTAATATCAAGAGGTTGTGAGTTCTCACTTTAAGCATGGTAAGAATGGACAAGTGAGAATGTTGATGACATCATTATTAAATGACACATTTATTCCATGGTATGAAGGAAACTTAAACCTTTAGTCATTTTTACTAAATGCTTTGAAAATAACTGTACATTATGTTGATAGATTTCTTTATATGGAACAAAATCAGCAATTATTACTATACTGAGTAATAACTACCTGTAAGTTATCCAAGACAAATAGTATCTAAAACTTGAATGGACACATTGAATTAATAGTACTCATATATCACTAAGAATAGATTCGAACTAAAATAATATATTTTCAATGTACATTTTTTTCATCCGAGAGAACAAAAACACTTCCAAGACCATTGAATATTGTTATTATTCCTTATATTTCTTCCTTTTATAGGAACATCTAGAGTTATATTAGGTGAACAGAAAAGTAATTTTCCCAATTTTTTCTTAATTAAGCATATGAGAAAAAGATTATAGTGGAAATTCTTAACCTTACTTCTAAATTTAAAATGTATTCCTAAATTTTAATTGATGTATTTTTATGTAAATCAAAATTATAATGAAGAATCCAAAATGGTCATACTATAATTTTTTGTATTTACTGTAAGTGTGTTGCTTAAAGAGACATTTTTAGTTCTTACCATGATGTTGACAAACAGCTTTTCAAATGCTTTTTGAATGTTTTCCATGGCTTCCAAAAACTGTTTCTATGAGCACTTTTTCCAAATAATAGCCTTTTTATTCTTCATAGGTGCCTTGGTTCTGTGAAAGAAGTAACTAGTATTAACTCCCAAATGTATATACTTTTTTTCATCTTCCTCTTCCTCTCCTGTCCTCCTTTTTCTTCCCTATGAAACCAACACAAAAATTTTTGTCTTGATCTCCCTCAGGGATATTTCTGCTAACTTTGAATTTATTGGAGACACCTCATTTTAATTATCTTTGCTATTACTGTGGCTCTCAATTCTTTCTTTTGGTCATCTCACAGGTTTTTGTTAACTTCCCTTCTATGTGAAGACCATAGCAGTGAGCCAAGAGTATGTTTCTGTGCTAACAAATATTCCTATCTTTCTTTCTGGAAGATTAGTAGTCTAGATAATATTTCAATCTTGTGCTAGAGAATGAAATGAGAAATTTTGAATCTTTTTACAATTTGGACCTTGTACCAATATTTAAAAAATGTTCTTTTGATTATGCCTGTAATGGAATAAACATCATTTAGAGCCAACTTCAATCTCTTCTGAAATGAAAATGAGAAAAACTCTTCCAGTTAGTGCCAACTTGTATTTGTAAGAGTCACTTACATGTATGACCCATTTATGCATCTCATCATCCCTGTCAGATTTTTAAAAATGTACTTGCCTTCTGGACCCAGTTTAATATTAATTTAAAACTAAGGATATTAGGTTATTTTCGGACCAATATTTAAACCACCGTTTTTTCATTCTGTTTTTTGCAAGAGATAAAAGGCGATATTGTGTTTTACAAAATAATGTCTCTCCTTCTTTCAACATGTCCATCCTCTAATTTCCAGAATCTATGAACATGTTTCCTTTTTAGCCAAAGCTATTTTGCAGATAGAATTATGTTAAAATAGTATGATGGAGAGGTTACCTTGGTAAATATGAGCCCTGGGATCACTTCATTATTACTTAGGACATGGACCCACACAACACCAAAGATACTAAAGCATACTTATAGCTTTGCAAATCAAAAATTAATTTTAAAATCTTATGTACTTGTAAGAGCCGATCATTATCCATGATCAACCAGCAGACATCAGCAGTGCTATGAGTTTTGGATTTCACAGCTCAACAAAGAGAATGCAAAATATCTTTGCTCTTACTATGTTTATAATCTGAGGAATTTGATTTTGCTTTCTGAAAAAAAGATTAATATTGTCAATATTATATAAAATGTTATTTTTTTAAAAGTTTCAGGTCTAATTTTCTTTCCCTGATAATATTTTACCTTTTAGAAATTCCTCAGCTTCTGCTGTAAGTCCAGTCAGTCTTGTTAGAACTCAGAGATGATGGAGCTCACTGTTTTCATTCCTGTATATCAGTTATATATGCTGTCTTTTCAAACACCATAATTTCTGTATTAGTTTGGTCTTTCTTCTTGACTTCATGTTTTTCATCTGATCTTTGAACACTAATTAGACAGAGACAGAACTCTAGTTGGGGAGCTTCTCCCACCCTGTTCTTCCCATTCTGTATTTCAGGTGTTATTTGGGCAAGCTATGAATTATTGGAAATGTCACAGTAGTAGAAAACCTTCATGCAAAATGAGCACTCCCTGTTCTAATCCTCCGTTCTCTGACAGTCTTGAATTATGAAAACAGCAATTATAAGGCGACCAGCTCCTTGACCTTTAGGTTTTAGCTTTCTCATTCCTGATGTCATTGATTCCAATCCTGCTAGGCTGAATGATAAACAACTCACAACTTTTGTAAATGGCCTCAAGAATTAAAGTCACTATAATTTTCATATTATTATAATTTTTACATAATCATAATGAAATACTCTATCAAAGGAAAAGACATTTTATTTTGAATAAGATATCATAAGGAAATTAAAAAAGTGTCATTTGAAAGGCACAAGTCCTGTGCTTTTATGAATTTGGTAGTTGTAGGTGCTTCCCAATGTACCTCAGGCTTTGTTACTAATTGCATAGACTTATGAATGACTTTGTATAATGGGGCCAAATGCAAGGATTGTGTTTTCTGTGACTGGGTTCATGAAACACTTTTATACTCTTGTGCTGGCCCTGGAACTGCACATGGTGGTGCATTCCTGTAGTTCCAGAATCGAGGAGGCTGAGACAGGAGGATCACTATGAGTCTAAACTGTGTAGTGAGACCTTGTATTAAAAAAGTAATATTAGGACTAAGGAGATAGCTCAGTACAATAAGTGCTTTCCTGGCAAGTGCAAGGGCCTGAGTTCAATCCCTGGTCCCCCCCCAAAAAAAAAGTAGTAATATTAAAATAAAAATCTTTTTCCTAGAACTATTTTGAAAATAATAAGCTTGCCTGAGATATTAAAGGAGAAAGCTTTTCCTCTTTATGAGTTTTTTAAAGGATTTCTATAATAGCACCCAAGAACATATTTTCCTAATAAAGTTGGCCTCTTACCATTTTTGGAGGTAGGAAACATTCACCTTCTGTCCAAGGCTTAAGGGAACATTTTCCTTCCTATCCAAGAGCAACTCATATGCAGAAGGATATGAATATACAGCAACAACTCATTTTGCAATGAATGGATAGCCTTAATATCTAGTTTTGCATAGTATTAACAAAATGTTAGTTTGGTAACAAATTAAGACTAATTAATTTATCTCTCACTTTTATTGCAACGATTCTGTTCTTAGTTATCTCAGTGGCAAGATACATGAAACAGAATCAAATACTTATTTTTGTTACTGGGGACTGAACTCAGGACCTTGCACTTGCCACATAGGCGCTTATGTGGCTGATCTATCTCTCTGGCCTCAGAATCAAATACCTATGTGTGAATTGTTTCTGTAATTTCTTCTTGAAATATATATACCCTATTTCTTAGTATTAAGTTAACAACAAAACAAAAGAATAACACCAATGCCAACTGCAAAGACTGAAACAAATCTACTTGTAAAATAAACAAATGAGGACTGGGGATACAGCTTGACATTGCCTTCCTGGCAAGGTCCAGAGTTCCATCCCCAACACGTATGCTGTGCCAGTCCTGGAAGCCCAAGTGCACTGTGCCAGCCCCAGGATGTAATCCCAGCACTAAGAGAGGCTGAGAAAGGAGGATCACTATAAGTCCAAACTGCGTAGTGAGACCTTGAGTCAAAACAATAAATATAAAATATATACAAAAGAAAAAATAAACTGTGCAAATGAAAGTATATAATATGCACACTGTAATATGTGTATTAAGATTAAATTCTTAATCCCTTTCCTACATAACACATCTACTAGTTTGAAAATAGATTGCATAAAGTTTTAACACTATGAATATGCAAAGAATAAAATTTGTCTTTAGAACACTTATTCAAAATCCACAATTCCTATCTCATTTATTACATGAAATACTATAATGTTTATTTTTTTCAGCAGGTTTATAAAGGATTATATGGCACAGACCTATTTCAGACTATATAAATGAACATGAATGTATAACATAAATTTAAAATAATTTAATGATTATAACAATGCTAATTTTTGCATTAAAATATTTCTGATTTTTTTATCATTAAGAGAAAGGTAGAATCTACATGTGTTCAGATATTTTTAAAATGTTACATTTTAGTTACATAAATATTTATATACTATACAAGATATAAAGACATTAGCTGAATCTTCCAAATAGTAAAATACAGAATATATTAAGAGCTTTGAAGGTCTAATCATGCATGTATAATTTTACATCATTAACATAGTCTTAATTATAGACTATATGAAAAAGTATAGTGTATTTTTAAAAAAATAGATTCTCAATAGGATACAGCATAATGCAGGTTACAGATAATGCATTATCTTAACAATATAATTCTACCTTAAGAGAGCAATTAATGAAACCCTGAAATACATCAACAATTAAGTCAAAACTGTAAGCATGGAAAGAGCAATACTGAGATCTTGCGAATTATTATTGCAGTCAAGTGACTTTCCAATATTAACTTACTTCCTTGAAGTGGTTATTTTGCTCATTTTACTAAGGAAGAGATTTCCTTTGAAAAAAATCTATCAAGTAAATAGCCAAGTCAATAAGTCAACTTAGGATCTAAAAACAATATGAGCCGGGCATGGTGGCATATGCCTGTAATCCCAGCACTCGGGAGGCTGAGGCAGGAGGATTGTTGTGAGTTCGAGACCAGCCTGAGCTACAAAGTGAGCTTAAGGCCAGCCTGAACTGCATAGTGAGACCCTGTCTCAAAAAGACAAAAAAATAAAATAAAATAAAATAAAATAAAAACAATATGAATGTCTTATTTTCTGAGCACCACCATGTGGTAAAACAAAACCACTCTTAAGTCATAGTCCTTGGTTTCTAATCAAATGAAGAAAACAAACTGTCAAACTAAGTTTCTACCTATTCACTGCATTTATCCACAACTGTCACACTTATAATACCACATTTTTTGAAGATGGACATGAGAAATAAATACTTTCTTTCCTCCTCTTGTGTTTCCAAAAAATAAAACAAAAATATAATGATAGTAATAGTAATAATAATAATGACTTTTTTCTACTACAGGATTTAATATATATGTTGTATAGTACTTAGCTAATTTACATGGCAGTAAATACACTTCTTCATATTCATTAAGTCTATTTGAACACTAATACACATAGTTTTCAGGCTGAGAAACATTTCAGGGCCCATTATGCACTAGAGCTTCAGCAAATCTTATTAATTTACAAAGATTATTATAGAGCTAGGCACTCCGGGAAATTGAGGCTGACAGATTACAAGTCTAAGCCAAACCTCTTGAACTCTGCTTAAAGATTAAAGAAGAAGGAGGAACTATCTTAAAATTTAAAAAATGGATGAGAAGAAGGAGAAAAGAAAGAAGAAGGGCAAGAAAAAGGAGGAGAAGATGAGGAAGAGGAAGAGGAAGAAGGAGAAGAAGAAGGAGAAGAAGAAGAAGAGGAAGGAGAAGAGGCAGGAGAAGAAGGAGGAGAAGAAGGAGAAGAAGAAGAAGGAGAAGAAGAAGGAAAAGAAGAAGGAGAAGAAGATGGAGAAGAAGAAAAGGAAGAAATGATTCTTTTCATAATAAGAAGAGGAGGAAGAGGAGGAGGAGGAGGAGAGAGGCTGTGGATGTAGTTCAGTACAAAGGCCCTGTGTTCAATCTCCTGTTACACAGAAATGAAGAGAATATGTATTGTAGAGTCTTTTCATCATATTCTCTATTTTTCATCAAACTGCACTACTCCCCATTCCACAAGTACAATAATTAACCACAAATGTTACTTTCAACCTTAAGATGTTTTACTTTTGTTGTCTGTAGGGATAAGTGACACATTTTTCTTTCATAGGACATTTACAATCCCTACCCCCCACACAAGTTGTCCTCTTTTAAATGTAGAAAGCCTGTACATTTCTTGAGAGACGACCTCTTCCAAGAAACTTGACCCAATTTTCTATAACTTGCTCTCTCTCTCTCTCTTTCTCTCTCTCTCATTTGAATTTGCAAAATGTGTTGATTGTAAACGGGATTATTCTGTTATTCTACCTGAGATGGGTTCTTCTTCCCACATGATTGCATAATGATTAAACTTTCTAAAATTCAAGGGGATTTTGCAATGCCAAGCAATCACTTACTAATTTCTCATCCATCTTTCAAATGGTTTCTTATCAACAGCAAACCCAAATGTTAGAGTTCTTCACAGATAGGGAGAGAAAATAGGTTTTAATTTCATTTGAATAGCCAGTGCCTCCCCAGTAAGCAAAGCGCTCTACATTTTGAGGCTCTGATCAAGTAAACTCAAGGGTTAGTGTGTCTTGGATGAGTATGTCTCAGTTATCAAGGTAATTGCCCTGATTCTTTAATTCAGTAGAATATTAGAGTTGACCTAGAGTATATTTAGTATTAAAATTAGGTGATTAAAAATATTTTAATATATTTCCTATAAACATTTGAAATATATAATCCTATTTAACACAAGAAAAATATATGCCTTATTTTGAAAATGGTCTAGTTTAGAAACCCTCAGGACACCTCAACAGTAATTAGGAAATTTGGAGTGTAGAGGGCTTGTTGAGTATATTGCTTTCCTCTGAGAGCTAGTGCCAGCTTAAATGTTGTCTTTCTACATTTTCTATGTTGCTTCCTTTCATAATAGGAGTAATCTACACCCTCACTCCCCCTCCTCACCACCCTTTTACAGCTCTTAGCAGGAAGTCACAGATTGCATTTCAGAGTGGATGCTTTAAATGGGAGCTCATGAGAAAATGGGTAATTCTCCACTATAGGATCACACTGTAGTATAATCAACCCCTGAAATTTCCTTGATGGATGACACGGTTGGATGCATGCCACATACTGTACACATCAACTTTAATGCTGCACAGCAATAATGTCACATTCCAGGCTGTGAAATATGTTCCCTTCTAAGGAAACTTGCAATACATAATACAAAAATTCCATTTTAGAATTGTTGTTTTTGGCTGTGTACCATATGTGAGACAGTTCTCAAAGTGTTTTAGAATTTTGCAAATTGATTAGCCTGAATAAATGTAAGGATCATTTATTTAAAATCATTGTCATGTCTAAAATCCTCATGAAGATAGTCTACTGAAATGGTACACATTTTTATAATAATCATTTCAGACTCTACTTATTTTTTTCCTGGTGAGAGTGGAAAAGCAACCATGAAAAGTTTTCCTCATATGTACATAGAGAAAAAGGATACATTTTTAATAACTTTATTAAAATTTTATGCTGCAAGTATTTCTGTTCAAATCAAGGTATAATAAGAGGGTAAAATATTCAAGTAATATTTGATAAATCTTGTGAGAATTCAGCATGGATCTCTGCAGATGCACTATGCAGTTCAGTATTTTAAGAGAAATCTATAGATAAAGGATTGTGATATCTACAGTGGAGTTAGCTAATCTGTTTTACTCAAATCAGTCACTTTAATTTATACTTCACAGACCATAAGTGAGTTTTAGCTCCCCAAATATCACAATGTCACTTTTTTATTTCCTCCACTACATAGTTCAGTAAGCTAAACACCTCCCTAGACCATCTGGACAGTAATGATAACCATGTGACACAGTTCTCTTCAATTTAATAGAGACTGAAATTCCTGGGAAGTACATTGTTTTCTGTGTGAAGCATTAGGGACAAAGATAAAACTCTTTGCCCTTGAATTTTTGCTTGCTGCCTTGAATTTGTTTCCCTGTCCTCCCTTATCCTGGACATGATGTCTGGGGGTGCTGCAGCAAATCTTACAATCATGAGGACTAGAACAAAATCCTGGTGGTGCTCAATACATAACATCTCAAAATATGACTGTACGAAAACTGAATATTCATTGCCAAAATATATCTCTTTGTCATATTATTTTGAATTAGTTATTTCAGGAAACTTCAGATACAGGAATAGCCCTGAAAAAAATTTTGCAAGAGGAATTTATATCTGCAAAGGAAATCACTAATCATTAGTGTTTCTCGCTGAGAGAAAGATGACTAATTAATAGGAGACAGTGACTTAAATCTGGACAACAAACTATAGCTTTATTAAAGGTTCTTCCAGCTACCTCTTATGTTTTTTCAGTATATATTGATGGTTAATAATGAATACTGTGGGTAGTTGTTATATGTATGAGGTACATCTTAATTCTTTTAATATCTATTTTCTTTCCTTTTACTCTCTGGCCTTTTGTTACGGGGAGTTCCAGTTAAAAACCAAGAAGTGTAAGAGGCTTCTAGTTAAAATTACAAAATAAACTATCCTTTGCCTGACATTTCAGTTTTAAAAAGGTAATTATTATCAGAAAGGAGAAATTATATTGTAAGGTGATAGAGGAAGGCTTTTAGAAATAGAGAAAGAAGTGATAAATATGAAAAAGCAGAAAGGTGATGTAAAAAAAAATATTATGTAGTCTGTAAAGCCAATGACAGCTCCCTGCAGGCAGGGGAACCTCATACAGGAAACACATGGTAAGCCTATGGGTGGGCCCACAACACCAATGATAAATTAAGGACCTGCAGTCTCAGCCTCAGGAGAGACCCAGAGTTATCGAAAGCTGAGTGATGACTCTAGCATGGAAATTGAACATTGATTAGGAAATCCTTTGAAGCACACACTATGTCTTCGTGTGCTTTAACTAAGTGTAGGAGACACTTCTAGGTCTTTGTCTTGGTCCAAGAAACCAACATTTGTAATCCCAAAGTGATGTTATTGGAACCCCATCAAGTTGATTCCAATCTACCACTTTCAATGCAACCCATGGCAAAAATGAAGACACTCAATTATATTTTTAATCATCGGGTAGTCGAGGGGCTCTAGGTCTAGCCACAAAGATGGCTTTCCGGAACCAAGAGTGACCCAGGGCCTCACCAGGTTTTTATTCAGTGGGGGAGTGGCTTGAGGAGTATTGACTGAGAATTGTGAGAAGGTGACCATTGTGAGCTGAGCTAGGTGGGAGGCCAACATTTACCTCCACTGTATGCAGAGAAGATATGCAGAGAAAGTAATCTGTATTATAATTGCTTAAGGCCAATTGAAGGATAAACAGAAGTCCTAGCCAGCTCTGTACGTAAATAGGATCAGGCTCAGTCAAAATGTAGATAGTCGCTTTTCTTTCAAGGAAACCTGCTCAGGTCATCCTCCACAACTAAGGGTCATCTCAATGTCTGTGGGTTCACCCTGCCACAGTGATTGGTGGTAACAGTCATGAAAGATAGTTGTGTAGAATGGAAATGTTCATTAAATATTCTGTGGTAGGTTTAGGTGGTTGAAGTTCATGCTATGGAGAGCATGATGGCTGGGGGCACCAACTTCTGTAGTGAAGAGCAAGATCCATCCAGCATGTGGTTTTCTGAAGGGACTTGGTCTGAAACCCTCAATATAAAGCCAGTAGATTGCTTGTACTCCATGGATGATTCCCTGTAGCACAGATCTTAGTGGTTTGCTTTTTTTTTCCAGTTGAATATGTGTAGAGATACATTTCTTTCTGCCTGAAAATTTGCAAAGCTCCTAGATGCATGTGGTGGGTGAGTTAGGGAGGAATTGGCACAAGTGAGGCACTTAATCGTCCCACATGCTGGAAGCCAGTTGATGCTGTCATCAACTCTGGATATATGAAGGAAACAGGTAAAAAACCTCTGGGGTGAATACTGTTCTGAGATGGACCCCATACTTATCTATCAGGAAGGGTAGCATACAACTTTGCATTTGTACAGTGCCTGCTTCTTATGTGAGAGTACATGTGATGTGCAAGTGACCCTAAGTACAGATCCTTACCCCTGTTCCATACCTTGTGTGTCTACTATTATAGACCCAGGAAGAATGCTACCAAACTTCATGAAATAGTTCTCTCTGTCTTCATGTCTCTCTGTCTCTCTGTCTTTGTCTCAGTCTCTATCTCTGTCTGTCTGTCTGTCTCTGTGTGTGTTTGCATGTGTATATACTTCTGTTTCTTCTTCTTGTTTGTCCTCACATTGTTATCTAACTTTACTTACATATTTCATAAAATAAAATTTTAACTGGATTTTTATTTCATTCTTTTCTTCTTCATCTTCTTTTCCTTTTTCATGTTGCTTTCATTATTACTCCTCCTTCCTTCTATTTTCATTATTTTTATATTGTTCTTACTACTTTTTTTGTCTTTATTGCTTTTAATCTTTATTCTTTTGCACTCCTTTTTTGCTGTTATCAGTGGTATATTTGTTTTAATTGGTTGTTACTGTCTTTCAATATTTGGTTTGTCTGTGGTTCATGTCCTATCTGAATGGTATTGGGAATCTGACCCTCAAAAAAGTGCTGCTCACTAAAAATATCCTACACACACACACACACACACACACACACACACACACACACACTAAAATTAAAGATGTGCATACCCAAAGATGCACAATTTCAATGTACAAATGGAAATGTGAAAAATAACGCAACATGACTCTTCTACTAAATAATTACAACTCTTCAAATAATAAATCTAAAGTTATCAAAGAAAGTGAGATGCCAAAATTCAAAAAGTTAATATTTAAAATGGCCCATGACTTCAAGAAAGATACAAATAAACAGATGAATAAATTAAAGAAGGCAATGCAGGATGTAAAAGAGCACTTTGTTGAAGTGGTTCTTTTAATGGTTCTGAAAAAGAATCAAACAGAAATCTCAGATATGAAAATCTCAATAAATCAAATCCAGAGCTAGCTGGAAAGCCTTTTGAATTTTTACAAATCTTTTACTTATTTTGTACAAGGTCTCACTATGCAGCTGGAACTCATAGTGACCCTCTTGTCTCAGCCTCCCCAGTGCTTGGATTACAGGCATGCACCACTACACCCAATTTCAGTGGCTGAGCAGTGCACCTGGGTTACAGGGCTGGCATGGCATGCAGTACTGGGGATCAAACCTTGGTTCTTGCACTTGTCAGGCAGGCACTTCAACCACTGGTCTACCTCCCCAGTCTTGGAAAGCCTTTTTAGTAGACTGAGTCAAATGGAAGATAAAATTTCAAGGCTTGATGATAAATTTTATAAATTATCACATTCAGATTAACAACGAAAAAAATCTTCAGATCAAAATGCTCAAGACCTCTTGCACACAAGAGCACACTTTGATCTTCTTGTGTACATTCATAAGAGCTATGTGCTGTATAAGGCCTGTGTGCCTGTTAACAGGTAAGTCAATGGCTGCTTGGCAAATGACGGACGTGAGTCATTTGTGGGAAATAGATGGAACCTGAGTCCATAAAACCAAGTGCATAAATCAGACACAGAAGGTTAAGTATTGTGCTCTCTGATAGGAAAAACCCAAAGTATACTTAATTTAATGAACACAACAAAAGAGACAGGGCAGGGAGAAGGGAAGTGGACTTTTTTTGAGATGGAAAGAGGAACTGGGGATGGGGCAGAGGGAAGAGCAAGGGAAGGAAGAGTAAAATTAGTCAAGATATGATGTATATATGTTCCACTTCATAAAATGAATGCAGTTATTCTGCATTAGAAATATGTATAATAATTTAAAAGAAATGAAAATTTTGTGTAGAAGTAGGTGTGAAGGTATAGACTAAAGGACTAGAATATCTTTTAAGTGAAATAATCGCAGGAAATTTCTGAAATTTTTTAGAAAATATGACTTTTCTAGAAGAGGAAGAGTACATAAGCAAATGAGAGTCAAACATCAGAAAAAGACAACATCATAATAAGAATTAGTATGTACAGGCTGGGAATATAGTTCAGTGACTCAAGTGCATACCTGGCATGCACAAGGTCCCAAGTTTGATCTCAAGTACTGAAGAAAGAAGATTAGTACATACTTTTCAGTAATAACCCAGAATATAATATTTTTGTATTTTACCTTTTAATTTTTTTCATTGTAATGAGAAAAAAAGATAAAATAGCAATGAAGCAGTTTCACAACAAGTTAGTAGGACAGTTACAATAATTAATACATTGTAGTCTTTGTAGTAGTTATTCAGAGGAAAAGATGCAGACATGATGTTTTCTCTAAACAATATTAAAGGGCTATTTTGTTGTGAAAAATGTATATGTATAGACAAGATAGGGTAGATATATAGCTACACTGTCTTAGTTCATTGAGAAGAAAGTTTTATGCATGGTTTTAATTTTCCAAGTAAAAAAGAAACAGAAAGGAAAACTGGATTACAAAATAAAACCCAGGCTGACTGAAACACACATAATAGGCAGAGATTTGTGTATATTAAAAGCAAAAGGATGCAAAAATAATATTCCATGCAAATGGAATCTGAGAGCAAGCAGAAGTAGCAATATTCATAACAGACAAAACACAGGTAAAACTAAAATTAGTTTAAAGCAATATAAAATGTTAGTAAAAAGAAAAATGCACCAAGAAGGTATAGCAATTATTCAAATATGGTTGATATTCCATAATTTATCAAGATAAAGTTGTAAATTATATTGCTTGATGAGATTTGATTATGTTACCAATTATTGAGAAATGGGTGTTAAAATTTCCCCTCTTGGGGGCTGCAAAGATATCTCAGTGGTCTAAGTGTCCACCTAGGCACACACAAGTTTTAATCCCTGGTACTGCATACCACCCTGGCCCTGGCTGTGGTGTGCCAAGCCAGCCGCCAAGACCGGGCATGGTGGTGTATGCCTGTAATCCCAGCACTGGAGAGGCTGAAACAAGAGGATCACTGTGAGTCAGAGCTGTGTAGTGAGACCCTGTACCAAATACATAAAATAATAATAATAATAATAATTTAAAAAATTCCCCTATTGTAGTGAATTAGAAAATTTGTCCTATAGAGTTTTTACAATTCTTGCTTTATTAATTGAACTGTGTTTTAATTGCTATGACTTCCTGAGTCGGACCTTATATTGTATATTCATTGAATTCTTCTTTGTCTTTATATTCTAGATATGTCTTTGTTTAAAAAACACAACCATTTTTCCTTATAAAATTATCTGTTTTATCTATCATATTTCATATGGTGAATGATACATTTTGATTTATTTATATTAGGTATTTTGTGCTTGCTTCTGGATTAGCCCTTCTTTGTTTCATAGATCAATGAAATTGCTTTATATTCTATTTCCCATGCTTCTATCATTAGTTAGAATTTATGTTTCAAAGATTTCTTTGAATCTCTGAAATAACCCTATATTTTATTCATTAGTCTGTTACTGTACTGAATGAAATGATTGATTTTCTAATGTTAAACCAACCTTGCTTTCCTTGAAAAAGCCAAACTTATTATGTTGAAAAATGTGTACAGAAGTTCTCACTTCTATAGTGTGACAATAAAATTGACTATGGAAGCTTAAATCATGCAAATGAATCTTAGTCTGTGAGAAAAATTATGCTTTTTCTGATCTTTAACATTTGTGTCAAGCAGGCTGGCCAGATAGCTCAGCAGCCTAAAGTGCCTGCTTGGGCAAAGCACAGAGACCAGGATTTGATCCCCGGTACAGCAAGCCATGCCAGTCCCACCCCCAGGGTGTACTGAGACAGAGATTGAGACTGGGCATGGTAGTGTGTGCCTGTAATCCAGGTGCTTGGGAAGCTGAAAACAGGAGGATCACAACTCATCCAAGTATGTAGTTAGACCTTTTAAACTTTGTACTAAAAATATGTTAAAATTGTGTCAAAACATAAAACCCTCCTCCTGCCTATTAAAACCATACAGATAAGTAAAAAATTATCATCCTGGTTTTTACCTAGTACACTATAGTTTAAAGAACTGGAAACTTGAGAATTAAATGTTTTATGTATAAAAATTTATCAAAACCTAGTTAGACATTCTTATCACATTTCTAGTGTAAAACTAACACATCAAGAATCTTTTCTATATCTTGGAAAGTTTTACACACCTTCATAAGTCTGGGTCAACTTCAAAGACTGTCTTCTATTTCAGTGTTTGAAATATCTGAGAGATCTCCTTTTGGAGGTGGAGACTTTTGCTGGTGCCCCTCTCTCTGAGTCTGCAGCATCCTTTTCTTCATAACCTCCTTCCTATTTCAGGTTGCTGGATTTGCCTTTCTCAGCTGCATGTGAAGTGCTTCTTCAAGTCAGCAAGGTCTATTGATTGATTTATTTATTTATACTTCATTTATATCCTCTTAAATTCCATTTCTGATGTCACGACTTTTCTTTCTTTGCTACCATTTCATTTTATTGGCCCAGGCCCTCTTTCCATTATTCATCATATACTATGCCACATGAGCTTATCACTGAAGAGCCAAGAGGCAAAGCAACTGTGCGCTCCGCTGTCTATGTGTGACTTGAAGAACTGATACACTGTGACCAACTACCACAGACTTTTCAGCAAGTTCATGGTTTGTCACCAACCATGAAAACTTTTTATATAATGACTTTTGGACTGCAGAGCCATAGCAGCTGTCAGACTTCATATATTTATCACATCATGGTAACTAAAATCTGCACCATGTTTTTGGGAGACTGTAATGATTTCAACTGCAGTAACTTAAATGCCTACATTCTATAACTGTGCCAAGTGAGGACACATCTGGGTCTTTGTGCAGGGAGCTAAAGACTCTTTTCCTTGTTCTCTTTTCTTTGTTCTCTACAAAAATATGTGTGAGCTTAAATTTACTTCTTCTCTGAGTATCTTGTTGGCTTATAAGTGAAGATAGTTGGGATGGAATTTTCTTTGGAGAAAAAAATTAATGGATTACAAGTTTAGTTTTTAGAGTTATAATACTTGAATAATTTATTTCTCTTTCAGTCTATTTGGTACCTTTTCATTGCCTCAAAATTTATTCATTCATCTAACTTTTTAAATTTACTTATATAAGGTTAGTCATACCTTTTGAATGTTTGCAGGATTTATAATAAAGTGTCCCATTTTGTTTTTGTATTAAGAAAGGAACTATGAAAGATAGGGAGAAACTTGGTATTTTTCCCCTAGAACATGAAAGGTGACAGTCTGGAAAGTGAAGAGTGTTCAGACTCCTTGATGGCTTTGTTGAGTTTGTCTGTCAGCTCTGTGCATGAGACACTGAAATTTCCTGTGCTTGTGTTACTGTCAGTCATATTGTATCCTGGCAGCTGCACACACCCTTGCCAATGTCCAAATGGACACCTGAGAGTGAGTTGTTACAGTGTCAGAGCATAAATGCAGAACTGATAGAGTACAGAAGACAGTGTTAAGAATCCAACAATTTTAGGCTATAAATTTGGCAATCCTTAGAAGCATTTGCTTGAGACGACAAATGCAATATGCAGATCCTGCATCCATGAAAGATACATGGGTAGATAATTTTTGGCTCTGTTGAGTCAAAAAAAAAAGCACTGACTTTTAAATCTAGAATTATCAAATTTCAACACACACAATTCCACTACCTCAAAGTAGAAAATTAAGCAATATCATAAGTAAAGAAGAGCAAAATATGTTGCCTTGAGGATTGTCAGAGTTAGGATCAGAATATTATCAGTGGGTACTTTGATTTACTGAATTCTTTATAATAGAAGAAATTAAAATATTTCAGAAATAACCTCTGATCTGAGGTCTCTCTGATCTTCTGCCCTATTCCTTTCCCTCCAGAAACACAGATGAGGGTTTAGCTAATAAAATTATATACTGGTCCTGCTGATTTGGTATCTCTGCCTTCATTTTTAATGCATCCTTTATCACCTTAAACCTTTGGGTCAGGTCTCTGGCTTATTTCTGCAGTAGGTATGCAATGACTTAGGTGGTTTCCTTCTAAAAACTAATAATACAGTGTTTATTAGCACTTCTCTACTTGCTCATCTCCTTTATTGTGTTTTGGGACAAGGGGTCACATCCTTCCAGATGGAATCTGAGGATCTGGAGCTTACACCGGTGCTAACACTGCAGTAATACTCTACAGTTTCCTTATTTCCAGAAAGAATTCAATAGTCCTGGGATCATTTTTGATGATTTAATCCAATAGGAAAGTAAAGCTGTAGAAGCCTAAACTTGACTCCACACCCAGTGACCAGACAAATTTTGTGTCAGACCATTAAAAACTATTATTCTTTCTCTGAAAATTACAAATATTCTAAACTGTTCTTCCCTGTGAAGAGGAATATAATCTTCTTCACCTCAATGTGTTTCGGGGAACTTACATTTCAACACTGTGAGTTCTACTTCCATAAAATAAATCTGCACCTTTTCTCCTATTAATCTGTTTATTGTTAGTTTATTTTTATTCATTTTTTTAAATATATATTTAGTACAGGGTCTCACTACATAGCTGTGACTCATAGTGATCCTCATGTTTTCAGCCTCCCCAGTGCTGGGACTACAGGCGTGCCTGCCTCCATGCCTGGTCTCGATGGCCAGCTCAGCACTGTGCCGGGACAGGGCTGGTACAGCATGTGGTGCCAGGGATCAAACCCACTTGCCTAAGCAGGTGCTTATTCTACTGAGCTATCTCCCCAGCCCTGTTGTCAGTTTATTTTAACAAATTCAATTATAAAAGCTTCAATGGGCAAAGAACAAGCTCTTTTCTCACCTTACCATATCCTAAGTTAGCAGAAGCCAGTGTACTTGGCCGTATGTTTGGCTATGACGATGGCCAGTAGTGGTTTTACTTTTCCACGCAGATCTCCTCTTGTTTCAAAGCTCTTCCCTAATGTGCTTTCCAGAGAACCACTAAATCCTGAAAGCTAATCTCTTCTGGGGCCTCAAATATTCAAGATCTTTGTAGTAGCTTTTAATTGTTTGCTGCAACTAATTACAGTAACTATAGCCACTGGTGCATGCCCTGTAACTTGCAGGACATTCTAAACTGTCAAGAAAGTGTCACCTAAGTGATTTAGACATTAGCTGCTAGATACTTTTTCCTAAAATGAGAAGAACTCAGAACATTTCATTATGTTCAGATAACATTTGAATATTTGATGATCCTTCTTATTGTTTAATCATATATATCAACTAACACACAGCATGTAAACTGCTGTGTTTACTCTTCAGAAAAGTAACGTAGAGTTATCAAGGTCAGTTGCGATTTTTTTGGTTTTGAAGGGTGTGCGGGGATCAAATGCAGGACCTTGTGCTTGGCAGGCAAGTGCTTATGCCACTGAGCTATCTCTCCAGCCCCTGACCTGTGGCATTCCTGACAGAGTTTGAAACATACTTCCTGTTGATCATGATCCACTCGGCATGATGTCTTCTACCACTTCCTTACTATACCCCCCTCACCTCTCTTTAGTAGCCCTTTCATGTACCTGAGTTCCACAAGGTGCATCTTTCAGAATACAATCCTTTATGTCTTCTCAGGTCTGGCCCTTATATAAACATCGTTTTCTTCCTACCAATGCTCATCTTCTGAATGGCTTTTAATCAGTTAGCAAATAAACATGGATCCAGCAGAATTACTACAAACTTAGTAGCTTAAAACAACATTGATTGTTTTACAGTTCTGAAAGTTTTCTACTGTCTTTCCCAGAAAATAAGACCTAACTGGAAAATAATCATCCTTGAAGAGCAGAGATAAAAATGTCAGACTGAATTATCCTGTCCTAGCCTGACCTGCCCGATGGATTAGCTACCAAGCAAGAGAATAGTGATAGCAGGTAAAACAAGGATAGGAGGACTAGGTCTGGTACTTTTTATCTCTGATTTTCAAGGCTGATTATCTTCCATGTATATCTTATTTTCAGGGAAACATCGGTATGACTTGGGTCTAGAATGCTTCTCAAAGGTTCATAAGTTAATGGCTTACTCACCAGCCTTGGGTATGTTAGCAGCCAGTTGAGCCTTTGAGAGGTGGGGCCTCAGAGAAGGAAGTTACAACACTGGATGTGTGCTGTTTGTTTTCTTCTTATTATTAATTTTATTGAGAAAGAAGTAGCAAAATGGGATAGTTTCAAAACAGGTTAGAAGGGCAGTTACAATAATTAATACATTTCATATTGTTATCTTTGTAGTAGTTATTCATAGTACAACATGCAGACATGATATCTTGTCTAAACTCTATTAGTTCAAAACTTTCTTCTCACTGAACTAACAAAAAGTAGCTGTATAATTGTCGTGGAATACTGGACTGTGTTGGATTGTGTTGTTGAGTTCAAGCACCTAAGTTAGTTGAATGACAATAGAGTGCCCGCCTCTGACAGGTGTAGACAAAGGAAGGGTTATAGAAAGGAAGAATTATGATGTGTGTGTATAGACAGTACAGTTGGGATAGATAATGCTGTGCTTCTACATAATTCTATAAGAGGCAAGATTTGCACTAATGGTGGTTGGACAAGATATTATGTTAGCTTCTAGTAATATGGACAACCACTGGGAAAATAACTAGGTAGAAATTATTAATTATTGAATCTTTGATGTAATTCAGGTATAAAAAATAAGATACACAAATAGCTACACTCTTTTTGTTTACTGATAAGAGACATACAGTATAATAATGTCTGTAAGTATAATATGATGTATGGGGGCCAGGGAGATGGCTCAGTGGAATAAGCATTTCCCTGGCAAATGCAAGGGCCTGAGTTCAATCCCCGTGTCCGCCAAAAAAAAAAAAAAAAAAATGATGTATACACCTTCTATGATACCAAAACATTATGAAAACAGTTTGCAATGTATTAATTTATCAAATCCATCTTGTCAAGGTATCTTAAAACTGTCTTATTGATATTTGTACTTCAATAAAACAAAAATAAAAAATAAATTTAAAAAAGTAGCTGTATATTTATGCTATTTTTGTATATACAGATATATATATATATATATATATATATATATCTGTTTCTCACTACAAAATGGACTTCATTTATATCTCCCTTTTTGTTTACTTTTGTCTGAAAGGTATATTCCATTGCTATTTATATATTGTAGGTGCACGAATTCATAAAAATAATCCAATGTAGTCCAGTAGTCCATAATAGTAGTGTGTTATTTACATGATTGGCAATATCAGAAGTTCTTGACTTGAGCCTTTTGCAGCTCAGAATATTAATATGGCTTTAATTTTATACCTTGTGTTTATATTTTTCTGCTGCATTGTTAAGACCAAGATAAAGAAAGACCCATATTAATAAGAAATGTAACTTCTATATCTGCCAAGGTCAGTCAATGCCCTCAGGATTTATCCTGAAACCCTGTACCACAGTTTGCAGATCCTTTGTCAGTGTCAGCTATGTGGATGAGTCACAGCCATTGCTTGACAAAATTTCAGTGTAAAGATTTGTAATTGTTTATTTCTACTTTTCTACTATTTTTTTCATGTTCTGAACTGATTTAAAGTTTAGCAATTGATGGAAAGTACCTGTTCCATATTAAGTCTAAGGCTTTGATATTCAGACAGATACTGAAGTTAAGCTCAGCAGCCTATGTTTTAGGGTAATAACGTCATTAAGCTTCTCTTCTGGAAGGTTAACAACTTAAATTTGCAGACCAAAAAATTAGAGAAAAGGAAAGGCAACAGGGATAGCAAACAGTTTTGCTCTAGCCCTTCAAGATCAATGAGGACTCAAAACATTAAAAAACAAAACAAAACAAAACAAAACAAAAAAACCTGTACTGTAACATCCATTAGCTCAGTGGTGTCCCAAAATTTCTTTTCTTTCTTTCTTTCTTTCTTTCTTTCTTTCTTTCTTTCTTTCTTTCTTTCTTTCTTTCTTTCTTTCTTTCTTTCTTTCTTTCTTCCTTCCTTCCTTCCTTCCTTCCTTTCTTTCTTTCTTTCTTTCCTTCTTTTTTTTTTTTTTGGGATAACAGATGAATTTTAATTCTAGCACCTGAAGCTGTACAAGGTTGTTGTACACATTCAATAAAGTGACAACTATGAGATACCACTTAGTATCTCATCATCAGAAATTTTTGAATTGTTTAAACACAATTCACAGAATTAAAAACAAAATCAGAAACCATCCACAATTATACTAAATCATCAATCATTTACATTTAAAGCTGGATAAACACCAGTCAGTACCTATTGGGGGCCCTGGGAGTGATGTCAGAGTCTCATCCTGCTGCTCTCTACCAAGGTTTCTCGGGTAGGGGTGAGGTTGGCCTAAGTGGCTACAACCAGGACAGCCGGCCAGTCCAGTTTCTACCACAGTTTCTGAATTTCCACTTTTTTTCTTTGTCAGTTAAAAGTGAACAGTGAGAATTAAATACTTACCTTTACATATGCACAGGGTATGCTGTGAAAGCATATTTGCTGACAAACATATAAAAATACTTGTTAACTAGTTTGATAAGAAAATAATGTATAAAAGCATATAGCAAAAGCATTAATCATCTCTGACTCTGGAAAGAGCAATTCCATATTTTATAATACATCAAACAAAAAGTTTTAGTTTTTTTCTTTCGAATCCCTTAACCAGAAATACTTGAAAATGAAGACAAACAGAAATTACTCATTCTTACCATTAACGAGACTATGGAAAGCATTAGATTAGGAAACCAACTACAGTACAATGCCTAAGTCCACAAGGGTCCAAATATTTGGCCACACAGATTACTATCATCTTCAAGAGGAAGAGTAATAACAAAGGCTTCTTAAGCAGTTTTTAATCCATAAATGCAACAGACATTTTGGTAGTTTTGGCCACTGAAAAAACAAAAGCTGTAGCATCAGGAAAGGTCTGAGATGTCTCACTTCTGTAGATTCCATTCAGTGTACTTATGGTTAGAGAAAGTTGACATCAAAATTCCTAAGGACAGGCAAAAATTCACATTAAAAAAATTCCTTACATTTCTAGTTAGTGTAACAGTAGACAATATGATTCCAGAAATTAAAAAGTATTTCACAACCTATGATTTTCTTTTGGCAAATAACTTCAGCTCCAAACTGACTTATCCCTAATAAAGTGTAAGCCCTTAAAAAAAGAATGTGTCTATATACGTAGACAGTATTTTAAAGGAATCAATAATCTTTGAAGCAGCCTTAGTGTTTCCTTTACATTGACTTGGAAAAGACCATTGCATTAGCTTCATGGGAAGGATTAGCCAGCTTCTTGTTCTAAGGCTAACATGGTGATCATTTGTCTAAGGCTAGAAAGGTACCAACGTGATGTAAACCACAAGGAGAGGAGGAGGAGATGAGCTCCTTCCCTGGCAGTTGGTAGCTAAAACTGAAAAGATTCTTAGAAAATGATACAATGGCAGCCTTTCTTGTCTTTTTCTTTCCGTGTTGGTTCTGGTGAAGGAGGACATCCTTGCTCTTGGAATTTCCTTATCACCTGAACAAGTTCATGGAAAGCTTGACCTACATTCTTCCGAATCTTTGCTGATGCCTCCAAGTATGTTATCTTAAGTTGCCGAGCTAGCTGCTGTCCTTCCTCCCGTGT
This sequence comes from Ctenomys sociabilis, assembly GCA_004027165.1. Classification (NCBI taxonomy): domain Eukaryota; kingdom Metazoa; phylum Chordata; class Mammalia; order Rodentia; family Ctenomyidae; genus Ctenomys; species Ctenomys sociabilis. Next base: position 37,890 of record PVKA01014279.1, read on the forward strand.
CACCTGCCTTTGATGATCCAGGTCTGCTTTGTGATCAATTAAAATCATTGGAAACTCATCATAATCCTTTACTCTGAGAATCTGTCCTTGAAACTTATAGATATCTTCAAAATTGCCTCTGTCTGTGACTGAAAAGACCAACCAGAAGCCTTCCCCAGTCCGCATGTACTGTCCTCTAACGGCACCAAGCTCTTCTTGTCCAGCTGTATCCAAAATACCTAGCCGGGCTGCGCTGTCTTCTATCACACACTGCTCTGTGTACGAATCTTCAATGGTTGGATCATAATCTCACAAAATAGGACTGGATGAACTGGATGGTGAGCGCCACCTTGCCCACGCCGCCCACGCCGCCACCTGCCCTAGTCCCGGCTCTGGGGACGTGTGCGACCGGTGGGCTGCGGGCAAGCGGCCGGACAGGGGTCACGGGCCGCCGAGAGGGCCAGGACGCGGAGTGGCGCGGTGTCCCGAATTTTCTGATCCAAGAGATTATGGGGCCACAGAGGGAAGCGATCAACGATGTAGTGTGTGCCTAAGGAGAGTCACATGGAAAGAAAACATTCTCTCTGCCTTTCATGGAGGTGGACTGCTGAATGGGATATTCTCTCTTTTTACTTCCAAGCTGTCATGAAGTGATCTGCTTTCTTATTCACTCATTGTACATGACAGTAATTTTCTAAAATTGATTTGCTTTGCAAATTAAAATTTATCATAAAACAATAATAAAATAAATTTCCATACAGAGCAATACAGCTAGATTGGAAATTGAGGGTGAGATCCAGGCAGTGGAGAGTCATCCCACAACTCAGTGTTTTTCACAATAGATGAGCAAAACACATCTAGAAGGCTGAATCCTTCCAGATTTAATGTCCAGTGACTTTGGCTTTCAAGAATAAATAATTTATAAAATAGGTTAAATACTTTTTCTTATACAGACTACCATTAAAAATAAGTGCATATGATATTAAAGTTTTTACATTGTTAACATTTTAGTTTCAGATAATTAATTCTTCATTATAATATACATCAAATATATTAATAAATTTGAACATGAATTTTCTTTTTACTAGAAATAAGTATAGAAAATAGAAAAATATTTCTTTGTGATTGAGATAAAGGAACACTTTAAGCTATACCGATAATTACAAAATAAGGGATTTGCATTACTTTTTGTCCCCTAAAGATCAATCCTCATACAATAGGAGGGCTCCGTTCTCAGGCATCCGGGCAGTTCTGATGTGTACAGCTGGCCCAGCTGTGCATCTCAGATGTACTGACCTGATGTATGTGGGCCAGTTATCCAATTTTAAGTGGAAATTATGACTTTTGTTTACATTCCCTATCTGTTATCCTGCATTAAGTTAGGCAGATTGGTAGCTCATGACAATGACAGAAGGCAAAATAATACAAACATTACCATGTAAACACTTCAAATCTCCTCAATGATCCAGGCTTACTAACAGCTCATTAGATACATATCATATGGGCTGACCCACATTCAGAGTTTAGAGGAAGTACTACAAAGTTTTATTTTAAAAGATGGCTATAGGAAAGGATAATAGATAAAACAGAAATGATCTCAGGAGATGAAGCTCATGTTTTATCGAATAAATCAAATTTCAGAAGAGAAATGTAAATTTTGGTTAAATGATTGTGTGAGACTACCCAATTTATTCTTATAAATATTACTATTTTTACAAATAGTACTGTAAAGAAAAACTCAAAGAAAATGTATACTTCAATGATGGCTTCTAATTATTCATATTTATATGTTGGAGCCTTATATTTTATTTATAATGAAATTAGCCAAAGGTTATATGGAGAAAAATGTTACATATGAGCTAATTAAAGTGAAATAAGTGTATTTGCCTCAATTATTTTTCATAAATTAAAACATCAACTCTCATAAATACAAAAAGCCTGCTGTAGTTCTTAAAGTTGAAAATTACTTTTTTTTAATGTATTTGGTACGGGGTCTCACTAAGCAGCTCAGACTTATATTCACCCTCCTGTTTTCACCTTCCTGAGCACTGGGATTACAGGTGCACACTACCACTCCCAGTGTTGGTAAATGGGGGTGGGGCCAGTATGGCATGTGGTGCCAAGATCGAACCCTAGTCCCTGTGCTTGCCTAAGCAGGGACTTAGTCTTCTAAGCTCTTTCAGTGACCCTGAAAATTACTTTCACCTCTCTCTTATAATGAAAGAAAGCTTACTGTTGAAAATCCAAAAATATGGTGAAAGCAATCAAAGACTAGTTAGAAAGAAAATTTAGAACATATAACTAAACAAATAGCATAGTATACTATAACAGGTGATATTATACTTAAATAGTCCTATTTTAAGGCTGGAATTCACTGACAGCAGAGCCTAAAGAAACTCTTAGAACTTAGTATAAGAGTGTCAGGGCTTATATGGAAACTGGCTCCAAGCCATGTGCCTGGAAGGCCACTGGAATCCTGAGGGCATTATAGCTGACTCCTGGGAGTTCAAGTCTGGTCAGGAAATCTGGCGCGTGACTGTCCTCAGTTTCCCCTTTCTTGTGTTCCTTCCTGGTCGCCATGAGGTGGGCAGTTTTTCTCAGCAGCATGTCCTCCCTCCAGGGCATTTCTGTATTTGCATCTGCTGACTGTGGACTGAGACCTCTGAAACTGGGATGCCAAATCAGCTTTTTGATCTTTAAATTATGGGTGTTGGGTATTTGTTTCAGGCATGAGGAAAGTGACTAAGATAAAGGCATACCTCAATATTTCATTGGGATGGAAGTTAAAGTAGCTTAGTTTGCATACCTTGCTTTGATTAGTACTTTTTCTAACAAAATTACTATGTCCCTGTGTGACTCAAAACTGATAATAAAATCATTAGGAAAACTAGTCTGCGATGTAATATTTAATTGCATCTAGAAGTACTGCATTAATTTGACACAAAATATTATAATTATAAATGAGATAATTCAAGATTTGTTTTTATTAGGAAAAAAACTAATATGATACAGCGAAATCTCTTTATACTCTTTATACTAGATTTAAAATGTCAAAAGCTATAATTTCATATTCCATGAAACAGAGGATATGTTTGGGGTTAAACTTAATTTCCTTTGTTACTCTCTGTAAGACCATACTTTTATTGCTGTTGTTAGAAATTAGTACAAGTTTAGTTGAATTAAACACAAATGTGAATCTCACAGTTTTGTAGTTAAAACTCTGAGCAGGTGCAGCTGGGTCTTCTCTTTATGATCTCTGTTAAAGTCAAAAGGTCAGGACACTGGGCTTTGATACGAGGGAGTTTGCTTCCCTGTTCATTCAAGCTGTAGGTGGAATTCACTTCCACTCAGGGCTGAGCTCTTTCTCTCCTTGTTGGCTGATGTGGGGCATGTAGCTCCTAGCTTCTGGTGTTCCTTAGCTCTGATTCCTTTTGTGTTTGCTTTAACTTGTTTATAAATACTGTGGATTGAATGCCAGGTCTTCACACTGCCTTATACTCAGTCTTATTTCTGGAACATGGTCTCTCAAAATGCTAAACTGCCCAGGATGGGTGTTAGCTTGTCATCCTCCTTCCTCAGCTTCTGAGATGCTAGCATTACAGGTGTGTGGCTCCTACAACTCTTGTACCCTTCCTGCATTTTCAAATTCAGCAGTGTCATCAGCTTTCCTGTCGTTTTGACTTATTTTGGTTTGCATCCCTGTTAAATATTTTTCTGATGAGATTAGGTTCATCCTAGAGTATAATTTCCCAGTTTCAAACATTCACTGGTTCCAAGATTTGGTGAGGGAATACCATCCTTCCCAACAGGATTCATTAAACATCTATTACATGAGACAAATTTGTAAAAAGTCATTATTTAAGATAAAAATTAGAATATTTAAATTTTATTGAATAATAAACAATACATTAAGTATACTTATGAATTATCTAGGGTAATCTTCTAATCAAATATTATTAGAAATATTAAACACGTGAATCTCACAGTTCTGTAGTTGAAAGTTGAATCCTGTGAAGCTGAGTCTTCTGTTTATGATCTCTGTTAAAGTCAAAAGGCCAGCACACTGGGCTCTGATAAGGGGGAGAGTTTTCCAGAAGAGGAAACAGGCTCAGGCATCTGTTTTAAGTGGCTGGTCCAGAGTATATGTCTTACTCCAGCTGTACTGAACCTTAGCATGCATGCTGCAATGCACTGCTTGTATCAGTGAAACTCTAAAAAGTTTGCCATCACTGTAGACTTGCACTATTCATGTTGCTACAACAGAAAACCTGAGACTGGGTAACTTATAAAGAAAAAAACATTTCTTTATTGTGGTTTGCATTTTAGGGAAGGTTCTACAGGGTTTTGGGGGTCTCATTACTAGATCAGACCTATAGTGATTCACCTGCTTACAGCCTCCCAGGAGCTGAGATTACAGGCACACACTACCACGCCCAGTCTCAATTGCCCTCTCAGCAAGTTTCAGTTGCAGGCCTGCATAGCAGGCCCAGGGATTGAACCCTGGACCCTGTGCCTGCTTGCAGGCACTTTATTCTATTGAGCTATTTGGCCTGCCATTTTCTTGCAGCTTGGAGGTTGAGAAATTCAAGATAGAGGGCCCAGATGTGGTAAATGGATTACTGTATAGCATGAGGGGAGACATTAAGCTTCCAAGTTCAGTTCTCTGAATTCCATTCATCATGATGCTTAAGTAATTGCTGTGATTGTTTTAGCCAAGAAATTTTTTATGACTTCTGAATGCTTTTTTATTTTTTGTTCATAATTTTGACATTTATCCTGTAATAAAATATTTTCCTTTTGGTAAAAGTATGGTAAAATAGAAATGATTTGTTGAGCTAATTTTATTGGTACATTTTAATATACATAATGATCACATTTGTCTTAAGAAATTTGTACCTGCACATGATATATCTTGTTTCTTTTTTCCCTAATTTCCGCCCTACTTCTACCTTTCTTCCCTTTGTTATATACAAAAATTTGGTTTTCACTTTTACCTACTTTTTTTTGTCTCTATTTTCCCCTTCTCCTTTTCCTTATTCCCCTTCTTGCTTACAACTTTGTGTTCAAAATTGTTAACGCCTAAGTTTACCCAAAATACGCTTTAAAAGTATTTTTCATTACTCTTTGCTTTCAGCAGTATTTTCTTCACAATTTCAACATTGGGTTAGTGAATACACAGATATGTGGGAAATACTGATAGAAATGGGGAGTGCAGAGACAGGCATCTGAACTGTTGAATGATACAACACCGTGTTAAAATGTTTGACCCTATGAAAGCAAAACTATTTCACAGGTCATTAAGATCTTATATTCAGTAAATTTAAGGTGGGGTGTCCAAGCAGCAGAAGCAGAGACTTTTGTGCATTCTTATACCTGCATGGATAAGGTAGCAGGGAACAAGGAGTGGGTGCAACAGGGTGGAGGGATGATAACAGTGCAGAGTGGACACACTTCTGACTGCCCTTGCACTGAGAATCTCTCTTTTGTTAAGATAACAAAATACTAAGGCATAAACTCCTACATAAACTCAAGCATATAGTGTAAAAATAACTGGAAGCAATATATTATAAAGAAAGCTTCAGAAAATTAAAGTTGGTCTGTTAAAAGGACATTAAATGCCTCAATAAAGAAAAGTACTCATGAGAAAAGGAACTGATTAAGCTATGTGTTGAGAAAATCAGAATGGTACATACTTTTTGTTTTCCTTAGAATTCACTAGAACTCATTTGAACGTAATAAGTCATGTATTCGAATGTCTATGGAATCATTCCTGTGCTGATTTCAAAATTGGGCTTGAGAAAAACAGAAACTTAAGATGGTCTGGTGTTGCAACAGGTTGCTGTCCATGGCTCTCCCTGGCTCCACTTCTTACCCTAGCAGGTGTAGGTGCGAATGGCATGAAGTGTCAACAGACACCTCTTCATTCTGCTTTTTTCATGTGTGGGAAACATGATGCCAGTAGCCAGCAGGATGCAGAGAAAAATGTACAGGAATAAAGAATAAAGTTGTATACTATTTCTTGAGAGTAGTAGTGCCCTTTTCCTGTGGGTTCTTTTACCAGTGTGTCATTATTTGAACCTCTTCCTGATTGTCTAGCTTCTATTTGTAGTTGTATGTCCCATAGTTTTATGAATTCATCACTTCTCACCATAGACTAAATTGATCAATTAATTCTGCCCCCCACACTAGTACTTTTCTGTTACATTACACAATTGCAAGTCTGTGTATTTATTTGCCCCTCCTAAATTGAAGGCATTTTTTGCTTTATAAAAACAGTAGCTAGCAGGTCCTGAGTTGGATCCCCAGCTTGCAGCTGTGCTGACCCAGAGCCTGGTGTAGTGACAGCATGCCTGTAATGCCAGCATTCAGGAAGTTGAGACAGGAGGACTGTTGTGAGTTTGAGACCAGCGTGTGGGCTCCAAAGAGTAGTCATAAGGCCAGCTGTAACTGTATAGTGAGAGCCTGTCCGAAAACAAAACAAACTAGCTTTATCAAGATGGCTCTAAAATCTTGGTTCCTCCTCCTGTCTTCAACCCACCCTTATTTCCTCTCTTCCACTCACTGGAAACTGAGGCAAATGCTCAGCAATTGCCGCTCTTTAGCTTCTCCTGGCCAGCATCACCAGTAGTTCCCTAGAGTTTGTTCCCATCAGGACTTGGAGGCAGTTTATGATAGAATGGAGGTTTCATGATAGAAACTTGCTCATTGTTTTAGGACAATAAGTATGAACTGATAATATATATATATATATATATATAGTATTCAAAATTATATTTTATGAAAAAGTGATGGAATTTACAAAGAACACTATAATAATAAAATAATCATAATTAATGTTGCTTTTTAGTTTACTTATCACATAGATACAAAAGTGTTGTTAATTTTTAAACATCATTACAATCATCACATTAGCTTGATGTGGCATTCAGTAAATTAGAGATATATTCAGAAGAGAATTATTTAATATGCAGATTTACTCTAAGTTCATATCTTAAATAGTAATTCTTTGGAAGTTTTCCTGGATTATAGTTTCAGAAAAGAGATTTGTCATGATAAATTCTTAACTATGTAGAAATTTGACTTTACCTTAAAAATCAATGATGTCACTAATATATTAAAAGGGATATGAAATGGAAATTTTTATATTCATAACAACTCAGAATCCTTGTAAAATTGCTGAAACATGAAATAAGCAAATAAACTGTATTATTGGAATGGCTTTCCTAAGAACATAAATGTATAATATAACTTTTCAAACTTGTTAAACCATAAAGAACTACAGCAATTTCATAACAGCAAGCACAATGTGTATAAAACTATACAGCATAAAATGTTCAGCTGCTAAGGTAGCAAGAAGGTGCCAAGAGATATTTTCATAAATCTGCAAATAGTTAACCTGTTTCATTGATCTCTCTCCTTCCACTTACCAAAATAATGATGCCTGTCTTCCCCTGTCTTTGGAGTTTATAAATTTCCTTCAGTTGGCTCTGTGAATTTTAAAATGATGTCTGTTTTAGCTATTAGGAGATGTAACAACTAGGAAAAAAAGGAAATGATATTACAGTGATTGCACATATGGTAGATATCTTTCCTTACTCATCTTATGTCTCTTGGCCAAAACTTACTTAGGGGATCACTTAGGATTCTCTAAAGGAACATATTCAATATAAAATACATGTATGCTTACATGAAAGAGTTAGGGGTAGCTTACAGATTCAGAATTGGAAGTGTGCCAGTGGCCTGCTGAATCAGAGACAGAAGAATCCAAAATGTCCATTGTGTACATTGCAGAACTGGAAGATACAGTAGCAGTCAGATATCAAAGACCTCGAACCTGGCTGCTGTGTTTCACCCTTATGAGTCCATGTCTGAAAGAAGAGGAGACTGTGCTGCAGGCCCAAGCAACTGGAGACCAATGTCCCATGGGAATGGCAAAGACCAGAGATGCTCTGAACAGAAAGGAAACACTTCTTTCTTCTCCCTTTTTAAAAATTTTCTCTAGTCTACCAGGCTATTACTTGATGCCACCCATGCCAGAATGGGTCTTTCCTTTTCTTTGATGGCATCCATGTTAATCATCCAGAGACATACCCAAGGATTTACTAATCTAGGAGATAGTTTTTATTCAAGTTGCCATAACACAATTAATGATCACAATTCCTATAATTAAAGACAAATTAAGAAGAGAAACATAAACTAAATTAGAATGCAAAGCTTTACACAACATGAAAGGCTTTGGAAATTAACCCCCAGACACCTTGGAAATATTGTCTATTTATGTTTAGATCTTAACAAAGACTGGAAAATCACACAAAAACATTATTGAAGAAGAGGATACAGTCTAATAGTAATAGGCTGAGAAGGTAATCCCCAGGGAGACCTGTTTGTTCAAGTTCTTCCTAGGCTTTTTCTATAGTATTGCTTCTTCCTGGGAATGGGAGAAATATCTAGATGATGGTCAAAAAGGGAGGGTACAGGGGTTATGTTTCTAAGCCTTTTGACTTTCTTGAGGAGAGGGAAGTTCTAATGTCTACCACTTGGCCTAGAAAAGAGAAATTTTCCTTTCTCAGATTGCTCAGGAAGTGAAAGTGTAGACAGGAGGTACAGGAGGACAAGAGAGGTCAGCGTCCTGTTCCTAAACCTCTCCCACTCTTTTTCTTAGATTTTTCAGCATTCCAGGTGCTATATTTTGGGGTTATAGCACTAGATCTCCAGCAAGATTGAAAGTACTATTATATTTTTTAAATAAAAATGAATTCCTTTATTTATTAAATAGAAGGCAGGATGAATAATATCATTATTTAAATATATAAAATAGAAATACAAAGTTACTTTTGTTTAAGGCCACCATTAATCACTATTCTTAAGATTTTTATTTAGGTTTAAGGTCACAATAACAGAATATGAGGAGAACAGAAAGGAGATTTAATGCTTACTATTGTCCTTTAAGGTTTTATGCATTTGTTCACCTAATATGTGAATATCCCACCTATTTAGTAAAAATTAAAAGACTGAAAAATTCAAACAATGTAAGTCTATTTTAAAGAAAAGTATTAATATCCCAATTTCAAACTTAAAATCCTAGAGATATTTTTATAGCAGCATAAATTGTGATAGCTAAGTCTTGGAAATGACCAAGATGCCCGTCACCTGACGAATGGATAAAAAAAGGTGTGTATTTTTATACAATGGAGTATTACTCAGCTATAAAAAATGATAAACTCAAAGCCTTTATATTTCACTGGATGCCACTTAAAGATATACTCATAAGTGAAATAAACTGACACATATGTGTAAATATCGTATAGTCTCCCTAGTATAATAACTCAAAAGAAGAAATAAAAGTAGAAGAGTATAACATAATTAAAAGGAAAGTGAGAACTTGAGGAATAGACAACAAAGAGAGGGAAAGAAGAAAACCTAGGAAACATGACAGGGGCAAAGCCACACATTTTATGCACAAGATGCTTAAGGCAATGATCCTGAGAATCTTCAGCAGGATTTTAAAATTACCATTTAATTAATAGGATTATTTCGATTTTTCAGACACACATGTGTAATTATTGTATAGTCTCCCTAGTATAAGAACTCAAAGGAAGAATTACAAGTAGGAAGGTATAACACAATTAAAAGGAAAGCAAGAACTTGAAGGCTGCACAATGAAGAGAGAGCAAGGAGAAGAGAGAGAAAACACGACAGAGGGAAAGCCATACAGCTACATGTACAAGATGGGTAAGGCAATGATCCTGAGAGTCTTCAGAAGATTTTCAAATCTAGAAGTTTATTGGAAGGATTCTCACCCTGACTAACTATATATGCAGATACCTGTGAACTAAGCAACTGCACTGAAGTGGCAATTTGTAATAGTAGTTTCATGCTTGGTGTGCCTGTCATTCTGGTCTTCTGAATATGTGCTGCTTGTCATAACATGCTGGTTGCTGCTTTGCTGTCTCTCGGGTAGATGTTTGTTTAAAAATGAGGGGGGTATTGAATGAAGGCAGGAGACAGGAAAAGTGGTGTTACAGGACTCTCCTAATACAATGCTGTGTATGGTTAGATTTCTAAATGTATGTGAAAACTATATAATTGTTTATTCTTATTTTTAAAATAGGAATTTTATGTTTTAGTATCATGTTTCCTATTTTGTTTTTTTTATTTTATGTTATATTTTATAGAGGCTTAAAGTTTAACATATCAATACTTGATGAAAAATACCTGTTCCATGTTAAGCCTAAGATGTTTGATATTCAGACAGATAGTGAGGTTAAGCTCAACAGCCTAGAATGTACATTAATGACAATAAGCTTCTCTTCTGGAGGGTTAACAACCTAAATTTGCAGACCAAAAATTAGAGAAAGAGGAGGGCCGTCAAGGACGCCAACATTTTGGCCCTAGCTTTTCAAGGTCATTTAAGACTCAGGACACATCAGAACCTGTAGTGTAACATCATGCAACTAAGTTCTGTCCCAAATTTTCTGATCAAGGAAGTTATGGGGCCAAAGAGGAAAGTGATTGATAATGTAGAGTGTGTCTAAGGAGAGTTACATGGAGAGAAAACATTCTCTCAGGCCTTCACAGAGAGCAAATTGGTCAAGCGATGACCGTGACTCATCCACATGACTGACACAGACAGAAGAATCTATAAAATGCAATACAGGGTTTCAGGATAAATCCTGAGGGGATTTTACTAACCTTAATCAGATACAAAAACTACAATTCTTAATACATAGGTCTTGATTTATCTTGGTCTTAGGAATCTAGCAGAAAAGTATAAAAATGAAGTATAAGAAGTAAAGCCATATTATTATGCTGAGCTGTAAAAGATTCAAATCAAATACTTCTGACATTGCCAGACATATGGAAAACCCAATACTATTATGGACTACTGGACTATTTTGGAATATTTTACTGAATTCACATGCCTATAATATTTAAGTGACAAAACTTAACAAAAACATGGGATACAAATGATCATTTTGTATCTATATGTTCAAAATAATTAAGATACCTTTACAGCTACATTATCTTAATTTAGGGAATAGAGGGATTTGTTCTAATAGCACTTGTAAATAGAATATCATGTCTGCATCTTGCAACAACAAATAGCCACTAAGAAAACAAAATGCAATGTATTAATTATTGACCCTGTCCTACTAATTTGATTTGAAACTGTCTCATTGCTATTTGTTTTTCAGTAAAATTATGGCAAAAATATTTCAATTTTAATATGTCCGAAGTTAAAAACAAATGAACCCACTGTCTCATTTTGATGGATTTCTACTGGCTGCTCTGCACACATTGGTCATGTGGCTGTCACTGAATTTTCTTTGGCACCTTAAGTACTTTAGTTATTTACTATTATATAGCACTGAGGAAGCTATGAGTTGGCTTCATGAAAATGGTGGTGAAGATGTGAATGTCATGGAAAGAGATACATAAGAAGAAACTATAGTTTAATTAAGGTTGAGTAGCCTGGAGCCATGGTCTCAGTTACTATTTTACACACTCCCGTCTTGTCTTTTCTTGCTCCTCACTTTCTATTTTCCACAAGTAGATAAAGAGATCTTTTCTATCAATATCAACTCACGAACTCTATTGTTCATTTTGTATTGCTATAACAAAATCCCTAGGGTGGATAGTGTATAAAGAAAAGAGATTTAACTAGTTCAGAGTTGGGAGGGTTCAAGAGTAGGGTGCTGGCTTCTGCTCAGATCTGTAGAGTCTTGTGGCAGATGGCGTCACTATAACTGGAGAGCATATAGAAGTTACAGGAAGCCAGAGGATTTTATAGGTCAGTCACTCTTTTTTATATTAATCTGCTGCTTTGAAGACTAATACTTCAGGACAAACACTAATCCCTTCTCAGTGAACTTCCCACAGTGATGTATCAACCTACTATTAGAACACTGCCACCCACATACTAGGGATTGCATTAATCTATATCTGTAGTCCTTTTAATATTTTTCTTTTGAGACAGGGTCTTACTAAATTGCCCCAGCTGGGCTTGGGCTTGAGATCCTCTTCCCTCAGCCTCCTGATTGCTGGACTCACAAACATGTCTCACCATACTTGGCTTGCATACTCCTTCTTATGTGAAACATCACCTTTCATATTCCCACATTGTCACAAAACTCCCAACAGAGGAAGAATTGGGTAACACACTGACACAATATCCAAGCCAAAGCACCTACTTAAACTCATGAAATGATGTTAGGTCAAATCTCAGTCTTCTTCCCTCAGTTTCCAAATCCCTCTGTGGTCTGGCACTTGGCTTTCTCTCTCCCCTCAACCATCTTTCACATGGGTGGCTTTGCTGCTATCTTCTGTTGTCCTGGCCTTCCTCTGGCCTGGGAATGGACTAACTCTTTTCAGTCCAAGCATATGACCCTGTAGTTCCCTGTGCCCAACAATGTCTGCTCTCAATCCTCCTAAAGGTGATTCTTCTTTGACATTCTATTCCTACCTGAAATGTCACATCTTCACAGCCTTCTTTCTGCTGTGACCACTTCACTGTAAAGAGTTTTCTCCCATGAATCATTGTCATATCACTTTGTATTTTTTTTTTTTTTTTGTCTTTTTGAGACAGGGTCTCACTATGCAGTTCAGGCTGGCCTTAAGCTCACTTTGTAGCTCAGGCTGGTCTCGAATCACTTTGTATTTTTATAGCTAAATTATTTTAGTTTTTTATTTGTTTCTTTCCACTCTTACATAACCTCCTCCAGAGTGATGCTCCTGTTTTGTATGCTATACCATAGTAGTCACTCAACACATATTTGTTGAAATAATGCAAAAAATGCATGTCAGAATGTCTACTAAACCCTGATGCACAACTGGACACAAAATGTAGTTATTAGTTGAGCAATAGTCAGAGGAATTTCTGTATTTTTCCTGGTATGCCAAACAACAGTGTACATAGTATGTGAGTGTTCTCTGTCTAGGACAAGTGCATAAGTGGTCACCCAGTGTTGAGGGAGCACATATTTTGATATTGATTTATTTTTAGCACACTATATGTCTTCTGTTTTGGCAATAATTAGAGCCTGTGAACTGAAGTGAAGGAAACATTTACAATGCTGAATACCCAAAGTGAAGACAAGGGTATCTAATTAGTCTTTCTTGTGACAATCTTTTTTTGGATTAATATGCTTCGCTTTTGAAAAGTCTAACAGTGGTGCTTATCCCACTGACTCTACTGATAATTAATAGTGTTCACTCTACACCTACACATATTCCCTCCAAAATATGCTTCTGTAATGCCACCACTGGAAAGAATAATTTCAATTAGAGATGAGAGCTTCTGAAGCATATATCACAGGATCTATTATAAGGAATGTGTCCTATTATGGAAAAGAAAAAGGCTCTGCCAGAACATAATATTTTATGTAACATGCCTAGTATATTGTTCAACAAAACATTTTATGGGTACTTCATCAGGACACAACTTGATTAAAAATCAGGATTACCATTCACCAATATTTTCCATTTTTGAACCTGTAACGTGCTTTCCTGTACCATTTTCACCCCACTCACAAGGTTATTAACTTAGGAATGAGGTGACAAGGCCTTTGTCTTCAAATCTTATAATTATAATTAATAGGAAGTTAAAGGAAGCAGAGAGCTTATATTCAAAGTTTAAAGTGGAGTGACTTTGTGGCACTTAGAACAGGTGCCAGAAAAACATTAAGCAGGAGCCTTTTATTCTTATTAATTAGAACCTTTTGAAGATGTCTTTGAAAATGAAAGTTATTCTGTGACTAGAAGAAGGCCATTTTTCCATGAGCAGAATCTGAGGAGAAGTCTACCATCCCCTTCTTGGTATGGCCAGGGCATATGAGGGGCTACTTCTTCAGGGCCAGCAACTGTTAGTGTGAGTTGAATACCTGAGGAAAAGATAGGATGGATCTTGAGAAACATATCTTGAAGAAAAATTTACAAATTTTCTTTGTTTATTGTTACTTATAATGGGTGTGCTTTTGCAGTGACAATATTCAGATAGTTTTTCTGTCCGATTTACATAGATCAATATTCACAGCACTCCTACAAATCAGCTTTAATTTGCCTACTCTTCACAATGGGAGAACAAACTGGGAAATTATACAACATAGTCAACTAGAAAGTAGGTTATGAACCATTTTTTAAATATAGACAAGCAAGGCCTACAGAATCTCTGTGTTTGCACAATGATAATGGTTGCTGAGTTTTCATTTTATTTATAGAAATGTCTACATCTCTCATATTAATTATTTCTCACAGTGGAACCTATGATACTAATACATAGTACTCCCAGATTTTCAAGGAATGGTTGAGGCAAAAGCAGGTTAAAAAAAAAAAAGAAAAAACTTATCTGAAGGTCCATAGTTAGGGGAGACTGGAACAAAAGTTTAGATTCACATCTTGCCCCAGAGCCCAAGGTCTTACACATCTGTCTACTTCTGAAGGACTTTTAGAGAAAAAGTTTTAGGGGTATTTACACTATGGTTAACAATCAAACCTAGCCAATTGCCTGGATGTATGAATAACATTTGATCAGAACACAGAGTTGCTCATTCATTTGTTTCCTCTATGACTGTTTTTGGATTACCAGAGCGAAGATAAATAGTTACAACAGAGACCGTATGGCTCATAGCCATCAAAATATCTTTGATCTGGACCCTCTCAGTCGTCTTTGTTTAATCTGCTCTTATATCTTTCAACATAGTAAGTACACTGAAGAGAAAGTTGTAATAGTTATACAATTTTCTACATTGTTAGGAAATTTTTAATTTCAACTTTTTAAAACTTTAGAATGTATCTTAGTAAAGCCTCCAAACATAAATTCTCTGTTTTTGTCTTATAAAAATTGAAGAGACAATTGAGGTTATGAGTTGACTCTCCTGAAAAGCACAGACTGAAGGTTGGTCCATTTAGATTCCCACATTCTGGCTGCCCCATTTTTTTTTTTTTTTT
>PVKA01014280.1:0-52814 GCA_004027165.1 Ctenomys sociabilis
TTTTGATTTATTAAGCATATTAAAGATTTTGGAAGTAGTTAATGTTCTTTATAGACAATATTTGCTTCATGATTTCAAGTATAGACGTCAAAAGCCTCCATAAATAATACTGTATAGCTAATTGAATTAATAAATAGTGAAATAAACCGTGTTTCTATGTTAAACATTAACGTAGTCTTCTTGGCAGATTTCTTTTTCATTTATATTCCACAGATGTATGACCAAGTCAGGCTGTGATAACTCAGGCCCGGAATCCTTATAGTGCAATTCTGTATTAAAAGAGTTAATGGAAGATTTTACCAGCGATGTGTATATATTTCAGTGACTAAACTATTACCTTTGACCCAGTGATTATATTTTTAGTATAATGTGTTATAAAGAAATTGTTTTTTCTATAGTTTATGATATTAAAAATTGAACAACTATGATTGTTGCTATATATCTAAAATTTACCAAACTGAATTAGCAAAAAGTTTTTAGTGTGTGCCTATAATCCCAGCACTGGGGAGCTAAGGGAGGCTTGCTATAGATTTGAGGCTTCCCTGGGCAAGGCCATCTGGACTAAATAGAAAGTCCCTGTCACAAAACAACAACAAAATACAAAAATTTAAGTGAGCTTAAGGCCAGCCTGAACTGCATAGTGAGACCCTGTCTCAAAAAGACAAAAAATAAATAAATAAATAAATAAAAGTAAAACCAGATTGTAATAGGAATGGACCTAAACTTTATATTATATTACATATTTCTTAGATGAACGTTGCTTTTATGGTGGCATCAACTTGTCAATGTATCTTAAAAAAGCAAATTAATTTTAGATAGCTTAAGTCTATAAAAATAAATTAGAATTTTTGTGCAGCCTGGGTGTTCATGATCATTTCTGATGGGGAGCTCTTAATACAGTCCTCACTATCAAATCATCTGGTTATAATAAAGAACTGTTTAGTAATTAGGAAATTTATTGGGGAGAAAATGCCTAACAACTGCTGTAAGTGAACATTGCTTTTATTTATTGGCAATTTTCTCAGAGGATACAGTAAATGTTTTTTCTTAAGCAGCAACCAGTTTTTAAGTTATTAAAACTGACTATGTGACTATAAATTACTGCGATTTTGTTTTTTCTGGTAAAGAAATCCTAGAATGATTTGATCTCTGTCTTATTGCTGAAAATCCATATGAAATACTGATTTGTTAAATTTGAGACATGTACAGCTTGCCTATTGTGTAAGAATAATAGACCTACATTCTAATATGTAATTCCTACCACTGTTATTAAGTGGTGTTTGACTTAATAACATCCTTCTTCAAGTAGACAAAACAACCAAAGATTAAAAGTAGTACATGGGAAGTCGGGTGCAGAGGTGCCTGCTTGTAATCCCAGCCCTGAGGGAGAGTGAGGCAGCAAGATTGCAAGTGGAGTCCAAGTCTGGCAGTTTAGTGAGACTGCCCCAAAAGAAGGGTTGGGATTGTGACTCAATAGCAGAACATACCTGGGTTCCATCTCTAGTACCAGAGGAGGAGGGAAGGTAGGATGGATATGAGAAAATAACTTTACTGCCTTAGAATGCATAGTTGGGAAATAGCTCAGAAACCTGATGTTCCTTCTTCAGAGAGCTTTGATTGACAGGCTGTGTGTATGACATTTTTTTATGCTTACCGAAACACTGCATTGCCACTTACACACTGAGGAGATTGGATCAGTAAGTCATATTTGAAGGTGTTTCTTCAACCCAGTGTGATATTCACATGAAGCATTTTTTTTTTTTTTTTTTTGTAGGTGTTCAACAGAAATCTTTAGTGATTACTTGCAATTATGAAGCCAGAAAACTTGGAGTTAAGAAATGTATGAAAGTGAGAGATGCAAAAGAAAAGTGTCCACAGTTGGTATTAATTAATGGAGAAGACCTGACTCGTTATAGAGAAATGTCCTATAAAGTTACAGGTATAAAATTTTTATGCATGACCCCTGTATACTGTACAGTGTATAAATTGTAAATGCCACAAATCATGTTTTTTTCCTAAAAGCTTTTTTTTTGAGGTCCTATGTACTTTAAAATTATATAAGGCAATGACTTCATTATGAATAGTGTTAACAAAAGATGTGTAGTTGGAAGTAATTTAAATTTTGTAGTGACTGATGTTAATGTAAATAACAAAAACTGCACTTGATAGCACACCGCTGAAGCAGGAGGGACCACCTCTAGTTCAAGGCCATCTTGGGCTACATAGTGAGTTCAAGGCCAGCCTCAACTACATAGTGAGACTCTAGCAAAAAGTGTAAATGAAAAACAAATAACAAAAAATGTAAATCAAAATTTCAGAGTGAGAAAATGGGAGATGGCAGTTGAGACTGGGCATGGTGGCGTGTGTCTGTGATCCCAGCTCTTGGGAGGCTATAAAACAGGTGGATCACTATGAGTCCAATCTAGTAGTGAGATCTTGAACACCTTGTAGACCCTCCCTAAAATACCAAAAAAAAAAAAAAAAAAAACAAGGAACAAAGAAAATGGTAAGATACATGATAAAGGAAGACAAATATTTAAGATGTTAAATTTTTTTTTTCCAGTATGAAAGGTTGAACTCAGGACCCTGCACTTGCCAGGCAAAATATTTTAAATTTAAATAAATTTTAAAGAAATAAAATTTTGTAGAGCACTAATGATAGTTAGGAGAGTGCAGTAATGTTTGTTTTAGCATAATGAAAAATAATTTCTTAAGAATTGGTTGCAAGATAATGAGTATATTGTTTTTGGATTTTTAAGTGTAAGTATTAAAATGTAAAATTCTCACATGCTGAAATTTGGGTTTAAATTAGAGGGAAAAATGCACTGGTATATTGCCATTGTATATAATTTATAAATGTGTAAGGTCAGCTTTCTATTATCTGCCCCCCCACCCCAGAGTGTGTGTGTGTGTATGGTTGAACCTGTGTGGGTTTTTTTTTTTTTTTTTATATATGTTAAACTTTCCCACTGAACTATATCTTCAAACCACTTTTATTGTAATTTTGAGACAAGGTCTCCTAAATTACCGAGGTTCTCCTGTCTCAGCCTTCAGGGTGGCTTGGATTACAAGCATGTGTCACCACACACAGCTATGTGGCTGTATTATCTTTTTATTTTTAGTTTTGCATGTTTTTCTTTTATTAATTTCAGCAGTTTTCATATGAAAAAGTTAAATATATATAATATACAGAAAATTACAACTTAAGCAGATAGATGAAGGACAAAGAATATAAATTAGCAGTAGACAAAGGTGAGCAAACCCAGTATGTAGCAACTACAAAGAAAAAGTACTCATATATTGTATGTTATGGGTCAGTGCCGAAAGAAAGAAACCAGAAGCCCTGATGAACATAGATAGCTTCAGAGGTCTCACTGAGATTAGTCTCTCTCTAAGGGAGCCCAGAGCCTCAGAAGCATCTCACATTTATGGAGGGCTAAAAGGAATGTGCATAATTACTTAAGTGAACACAAACTGCTCTCTGTGGACTTCCATCATTTACCTAATATGAAGTTCACACAAATGCTAGCTGATAACATCCCAAGCAAAAGATCAAAGAAGGGCGCCAGCAGGAGAAGCTGTTGTCTGCAGCCTTGAATCCCAGCTTGCTGGGACTTCCAAGTGAGAGACAGCAGCTCTCCTTGGGCTCTGTCTATTGCTCCCTGCACTCTTGGGATATTAGGGTTCTGCCTCATATCTATATTTCTATACTCATATTCATTGATGACTAAGGAAATTTGAGTTAATAAGGTATCACTTTATATTTGTGATCCCTACCATAAAGCATGTGAGAAAATGAAATATAGAGTGCAATAGCCTTTACAAAAAAAAAATCCAAAAACACATTGAAGGAAAAAGGCTAATTAATGAGGGAGTATAATGGTAGAGTTCTTGCCTAGCATGTATGAAGCCCCCTGCTCATGTCAGGGCCCTCAAATGTAAATACTATTGAACCAACTAATACCACTACTGGAAATTCACTAAATAGAAATAAAATCATAAATACTTAAAGATACCAGTTCAAAATTATTTTAGCATGATCTGTAGTTGGGAAAAGAGTTAACTTCAGAAATGAAGTACTAAATTGTTTTATCTCTATAATCTAGTAATAGAACAGTATAATTAACACTTAATGATTCACCACCTTTGTACCTGATTCTGTATTAAACTTTTTTTTCTTAAACCTTGCTTTTAAGAATGCCAGTGTGGGCCTGGCCAGATAGCTCAACATACTAAAGCACCTGCTTAGGCAGAGCACAGCAGTAGGGGTTCCATCCCCTGCATGCTGGGACCCTGAAGGTGACTGAGACTGTGTGGTGGCTTGTGCCTGTCTGTAATCCCAGCACTTGGGAGGCTGAAAACAAGAGAATCACTGCAAGTCTGCTCTACATAGTGAAACCCTGTAGACTCTGTACTAAATACATTAAAAAAAAAAAAGAATGCCAATGTGTCAGTAACATAATATTGGTTAAAGGAGATGTTCTTTTATTAGATCATGGAATAATCTTTTTAAATTTTATTTTTTGAAACTGCAATGAAACAGTTTCAAAACAGGTAAGACAGTTACAATAATTAATACATTGCATATTGTTCTTTGTAGTTATTCAGAGGACAAGATGCAGACATATATTGTCTAAAGAATATAAATACAAATCTTATTGAACTAAGAGAAAGTCACTGTATATCCTAGTGTGTGTGTGTGTGTGTGTGTATTTTTTCCCTGCAAAACAGTGCTTTATTTATATCCCTCTTTTTTGTTTTGTTTTGTTAGAGATGGCTGTACATTGTTCCAGGGTAAATCCTGAAAGGATTTGACTGACCTTGCCAGATAGCAAAAGTTACATTTTTAGTTATATAGGTCTTGCTTTAACTTGGTCTTAACCATCCAGCAGAAAAGCATAACCACGAAGTGTAAAAAGTAAAGCTGTATTAATATGCTGAGCTATAAAAGGCTCAAGTCAGCAACTTCGGACAATTGCTAGTTGTGTTCCTAACCCACTACTATTATGTACGTTGGACTATATTAGGTTATTTTGATGAATTCAAGCACCCACAGTGTTTGGACTGGCATCAAGTACAAAAAGGTCCTATGAAGACATCTCCAAATACAGCTTCTCTAAAAGCAATGGAACACCCATCATGGAATAAATTTTTAATCAAATTTTATCTGATACTGAAAAATTTATGAAAGTAAGCTTAGCTCTCACAATTTGCTATATTTTAATGATCTTACATAAAATAAAGTAGTTCTCTGAAGAGAGTCACTGAGTCCCTCTATAATTTTAAGAGAAATGAAATCATTTATGTCCTGAAATTAAAGAAAAAAAAACTTTGCCTTTTTTGTGTAGTATTCTTTGATAAATTTTTAAAATTTTGTATTGATATTAGGTGTGTATTTTTTAAAAATTATTACAATTCTTTATAATCAGATACATGGATCAGTCAGTCTCTCCTCAAGGGAAATAAGGATCTATAGGTAGAGCAGAAGTTGCTTTTGTTATTTACCAGGTCATGTTGTTTCTCCTATTATAAGGGTTGGCATTGATAAGTACAGGTAGCTGTTTTTAGTATTTTTGTAAGAAAAGATCTTTGTGGAATCACTTAGTTCTTTTGTTTCTCAGCCTTCATATTATATTGTCTTAAGCCCCTATGCATTTTCATATGTAAGTAAGAGATCCAATTAGCTTA
Source organism: Ctenomys sociabilis (assembly GCA_004027165.1). NCBI lineage: Eukaryota > Metazoa > Chordata > Mammalia > Rodentia > Ctenomyidae > Ctenomys > Ctenomys sociabilis. Next base: position 5,689 of record PVKA01014280.1, read on the forward strand.
TTGTGTTCATGGATTCCATATCTGTAGATTTAACCATGAATTGAAAGTGTAAAAATAATTTTTTGTACTAGACTTATACGGACTACTTATTAATCCCTGGATAATACAGTATGACAACTGTTTACAATGTGTAAGATACTGTAAGTAGAGGTGATTTAAAATACATGGGAAGATGTGCTTAGAATATATGCAAATATATCATTTTATATAAGCGATTAAGGCCTCTGCTGGTTTGGGGAATCAGTAGGGATTCTGGAACTCCTGTGGATACCAAGAAAATACTATATTTCTGTCATTCAGCTGGTACCAATAAAAGGTGATTTAGAAATAAAAAATTCTAAGTGATTTAAAAGTTGTTACTAATTTTGATAGGTGAAAATTGGTTTTCCTTTGAAGTTATTATTGGTGAAGTTCAATTTACTAAACATTTGACTTAAAGATTAGTTATTATGATAGGTGCTAGGTATTTGAATATTTGAATATTGGTATTCATCTGTGCTGTTCTAGTCTTAGGAAATTTTCTGGGGAATGTCTAATCAAAATACTATGTTATTGTATTTTTTGAAATTTAAGTTACTGGTTTGACTCAGTAAGTAGAACACTTAACAGTTACATTGTTTTGCCTATTTTAAACTCTTGTGGAAAATACAGCTAAAACATATTATTTTCCTAAGCAGACTGTAATTTATTTGACACACTGCTTCAGGTTTATAATTAACTCTAAGAATTGATACTTAGTGTACTGGAAATACAGAAATTATAAAAGATTGAGCTAAATATATTGCCATCAGTACTTGTCCTGGGTATGTCATTTTTGGATTTATTTTGTTGGAAAGTATTACCTGTACTCAAAATATTTTGTAGCAGAATAATTCTTGATTAACTGAGGGTGTTATTAACATGAAGAATTTGTATATTAAGGCTTATTGAAGATACTGTGTAGCTGTATGTATTTAAACGTTTAAATATATATGTAATGTGTCCTGAGCATTAGTTAGCTCAATTCTTGTTATAACTCCAGTATATCAAATTCTAATATTTCAATCTAGAATTGTTGGGAGAGTTTACTCCACTTGTTGAAAGACTCGGATTTGATGAAAATTTTGTGGATATAACAGAAATGGTTGAGAAGCGACTCCAGGAGCTGGGAAGTGATGAAATTGCTGCTATGACCATGTCAGGCCATGTATATAGCAATAAGCGTGAGTGAGTTTTTATTCATTCTGCTTAGTGACCAAAAGTATACAGGTTTCTTAATGTTCAGAGAGTTCACTGTATCATTCTGAAAGACTAAGACTTTTTTTTTGAGGAACAGCCACTTTAGTCAGTAATCTGTCTCAGCTAACTAAAAGTTAGGCATTGCTATTCCATAGTAAGTAGATGAAAAATAAAATATTTTAATGGCATGAAGCTCAGAACTCTGTAGTTTTCGTCTGTCTGACCATGTGGCTGTGCCATTTGTAAGAAAGGTGCCCTCCTTAAGTCATCTTCTCATGTTCTCTGACTTTCTAAATAAGTGCTGAACCACTAAGCCCTACCCTCAGCCTCTTGTTCACTAAGTTAACAGTTGTGGACTCTTGTCCAGGCCATGGAGTCATGTCTACCATGTGCTAGTATATTCTCCAAGCTCCTAATCACTCAGATGATCATTATTACCATCAAGAAATCAGCATGTTTCACCTTCATTCCATTATTAATGTATGAATGATGATGTTTCCAGGGATGTTTGCACTGAGAATAAGTGCCAGTGAAAATCTTAACTGGACTTGCAGACATGTGATTGTTGATGACTCCGTGTCATACCACATGGAAGACAGGCTGCTCTGCTTTTGCGTAAGAGTTGCCTGACCTTTTGGTTCTAGGTCTCAGCATGTGTATCCTCTTACACCCCTACTTCAAGTGCTGGTCATCACTCTCCAGTATAGAAGAAAAGTGATGGAGCTCCAGTTTTTAGGAGATACAAAGCTTTTCATGTATCATTTATACTTGTGCCCTTTTGTTAAAGCACTAGTTACGAGAAGACTCAAAGCATACTTATTTGTAATTTTTAAAGCAAGCTCAGATTGTGATTGGAATATACCACTGTGCAGAGCTAGATTTCATATCCCAAATGTCTAATTACTTACTGATCTTTAACTCAAGATTCAAAAAGTTCTGTTCAAACCTGTAGAAAAGTTGATAGAAGCATACAGTAAATACCCATTATGTCTTTTCTTGTAGGTATACCCAATGTTATTTATCCCTGTTTAACTTGTCCTCTCTGTGGAAAGATTTATTGATTGATGAGCCATTTACAGTGCATTCCAGAAATTCTGACTCTTCTCCCTGAATCCTTCTAGTGTGAGTGCTAGAGCATAAGGATATATCACTCTCAATATTTTATGCTTAAGGAAATAGTTATTTGTAGGCCAGAAATTTTTAACATCATATAAAGCTAGTATGTAAAGTTGAGGTAATTAATACTGGTAGGAGTTTTTTTTTTTTAACAGATCCAGATTTCATACCACAGGGCATTATAATTCTCTTATGTTTGTTTACAGTATTTCTCTGAAAAACTGAAGAAATTAAGTCAAATGGTATGGTAGTGGTGGTGGGGGTAGGAAGATTTGGGTATAAACTGAGCCTTATACCCTTTAAGCATTCTCCTAAAAAACTACAATAATTTTGTGTGACTTTTAACAACACTTTTTATAGCTGTAAACCTGCATGATACCTTGCATGTCAAGCTACTTATTGGATCCCAGATTGCAGCAGAGATGCGGGAAGCCATGTATAATCAGTTGGGACTCACTGGCTGTGCTGGAATTGCTCCTAATAAACTATTGGCGAAATTAGTTTCTGGTGTCTTTAAACCAAATCAGCAAACGGTCTTACTACCTGAAAGCTGTCAAGATCTCATTCTTCATTTGAACCACGTAAAGGAAATACCTGGTAAGGCAAACAGATTTTAAATACTTATATTTACTTTATAGTATTTTTTTATAATCTTAAAATTTATAGATAGAACATAATTCCTAGACGCTTGTACTTAGCTCTTACAGAAAATGTAAAACAAATACAAATGACAGGAAAAGCAAAACATCAAACCCAAAGTGCTTCCGGAAGCAAACCTGTATAAAGAACTCTAGGAAAGTACTTTTCTACTTCAGATCATAAAAGTTATAACTGGAAGTATATGATATTTTTATTACCAGTGTTGTGTTCCTGCTCTATGCTGTGCACTACTAGAGGAAAGTTCATGTTTTTCTAATGCCCTTTGTGGATTTTATATAAAATATTCGGGCTACAATGGACCTTCCAAAATTTCTAGGCCAAGTGAATCATTTTAAAGATGAGAGGAGACTGGGCCTGGTGGCACCCACCTATAATAACTTCATAGTACAAGTTTTGTAAGAAGATTGTTTTTTGCTCTTAGTTGTAGTCTGATAGCACATATTGCAAGCTATAATATGTGTGGTAGTGTGTATAGGAAACTGCTTAGCTAATAAATACATGTGAATTAAAATTCCTATATTGACAGTCTTTGTTTACATTAATAATCATGATTCCTGAGTTCTTCCACAATAATGTATGACAGGTGATAAAAATTTCATTTTATCAAGGCAATTTATTAACTGTCTATAAATTTATTTTGTTATAGTACATCTAAAGGCTGCAATTGTAACTTAGGGCATGTGTAGAGAAAGAATAACCTAATTTGCAATTGAGTTTGACTTAGTGAAAAAGGTTTATTTGTTCTTGAGACACAGTCTTGCTTTATTCAGGCAGGTCTTCAGCTCACTGTGTAGAGGTTGGTCTTGAACTTGGGATAGTCCTTCTGCTTCAGCTTTTCAAGTGCCTGGGACTGTAGGCATGTGCCAGTAGGTCAGCTGATTTTAACAAAATATTACAGTACTTAAGGAATTTAAGAAATGGTTCAACTATGGAAATCAGTGTGGAGATTCCTCAAAAACTAGGATTAGAGTTCCAGTTCTACCTAGCTATTCCCCCTCTCAGTATCTTCCCAGAAGAATTAAAAAAAAAAAAAGTCATACCACAGCATATATATGTACTCATATTCATAGCAGCACAACTTTTAATAGCTAGATCTTGGAAACAACCCAAATTTCCACCGAGGAATGGATAAAGAAGAAGTGTACTGCTCAGCCATCTAGAAAGAAAAACTGGAGACTTTTTTTAAGTAAATGGATGCAATTCAAAACCATACTTCTGTGTGAAGTAAACCAGATGCGCATATATAAACATCATATTATTTCCTTAGTGAAAAAAGCTCAAAGAGTAAATAAGATGCAAAATGTACAATAGAGGGGCTAAGTAGGGGGAGATGGCTGAGTAGAATAAGTGCTTTCCTGGCAAGCAGAAGGGCCTGAGTTCAATCCCTGGTTCCTCAAAAAAACCCCATAATGTACAGTAACTATTGTAAAATGGGAAGAAGCTTCAAAAGAAAAGGGAGACTTGAATTGGGGAATGGAGACAAGAAAGGGAAAAGCAGAAAAGAAAAAATGTGATATATTCACACCAGTGACTAATTTCTCTTCTTTGAAAAGAAAGAATTGTGCTAATACTTGCACAATTAAATACTGATATCTTGTACTGAGTAAATAATTTAAAGATAATAATATGCAATGTTTTAGCCATTGTTGCCCTATTATCTTGTTTTGCAATTTTATTTTTTTTGTCTCTAAACACATCCATAAATAAAAGATATGGTTTATATGTTTTTCACATTTTAATTGGCTTTACTTTAAGGAGTAAAGGGACTGTAGCATTTTATACATTTTGTTTAGGTATTGGCTATAGAACAGCCAGATGTCTTGAAGCACTGGGAATCCATAGTGTGCATGATCTCCAAACTTTTCCATCCAAAATATTAGAAAACAAATTAGGAATTTCAGTTGCTCAGCACATACAGAAGCTCAGTTTTGGAGAGGATAATTCTTCTGTGATACCCTCTGGGCCACCTCAGGTAATAACGCCATGCTGTTATCTTGATGAAATACTGGTTGTTCCATTATTTGAAATTTTTCAGTGTTTATGTTAGGCTAATTGGCTTTTCTGGTTTATTATTATCATGATTTTACTATCCTAGTTTGCTTTGCAGTTAGTAAATGATCCCTTTCGTATGAGAAGGCTAATTTATCATACTAGATTATTACATATTCTTAAATTTAAACTTTGATATTAATATTTTTAAATCTAATGTTAGCCACTTTGAGTACAACTTAGTTTTATTAGCTTGTAGTACAAATATGTGGCAAAACAATATTTTTTTAAATTTTTAAAATCTATCTTTATTTATTTGGCACAGGGTGTTGCTATGCAGCTCAGACTTGTAGTGTTCCTCCTGTCTCAGCCTCCCCAGTGCTGGGATTACAGGTGTATGTCACCATACCCAGTTTGTGGCAAAATATTTTGATTTTTTAAAAATCTTGTATTCTGAACAGTTCAGTGATTTGAAGGAAAAGGTGTAATCACTCAGTTAATATTGATTTTTTCTTTCTGTAACACACTCAGTACTTTAGTCTACTTAATCTTTGTAGCAAACTGAGATAGATACTACTGTTGTTTTAGCTTTCTTTCTTTTTAAGATGAGGATGATATACTTCAGAAAGGGCAAGTAACTTATCCCAGGACAAATCATAGTTAAGTTTTAGGGGATTAAACTCCTGGATATAGTCATATAATAAAGTTTGGGATTGAGACAAGAGCTCTATAATTTTGACTTCCATTACACTTTCTAGAGGAGGATGATAACTTGCAGATAGAGTTAATATAAAAGCAAACTAAATGGTTCAAACTAAGCATGAGAGATGAGTTAATAAAGAATATATGAAGTATTTTTGTCGTGTACTCTGCTAGTTGGACATATTTATTTGAGTTTACATTAATACTTGCTTATAATTTTTTGGTAGTCTTTCAGTGAAGAAGACTCATTCAAAAACTGCTCATCAGAAGTTGAAGCTAAAAAGAAGATTAAAGAACTACTTGCTATCCTTTTGAATAGGTGATTTTCAGTCTATTTTGCTGATTCTTCCATTCTACATGCACTAAATGAAAAACACTCATTGTTCTAACTTGAATTTTACATGTTAACTAGAGAATATAGATAATGGTATTCATCCTAGGACATTTCTGATTTATATTATAAGCTATTGCAAAGAGTAATATGTGCTTTTTTGCTTTTTTTTCTTTAATATTTGAGACAGGGTCTTTCTATGTAGTTTGAGCCAGCTTTGAATTCTTTATGTAGCCCAGGCTGGCTTTGATCGTCCTGCCTCAGCCTCCTGAGTGCTGGGATTATAGACATGTGCAACCATCTCAGCTTGTAATATGTATCTTTAAATGATTTAATCCATTATTCTAAGTGTAGTGACATGATATACTGTGGGTCTTAAACTATAGTAAACCTGAATTGTTTTTATGGATATTCTTAATGTTCCTAGATTTCTTCGATTTTGTAGGTAAGAAGGAAGCTTTCTTGATGGCAGTTGCAAAGTCTTTGCTTTTAACTTGATACTGTCTTTTAGTAAGAGGAAAAAAAAGAAAACAGAAGTAATTCTAAAACCCTTTCTATAGAACAGTTACATAAATTGGTGATAGTTTGCAGACAGGAAGTTTTAAAGCACAATGATGGAGGAACCGGGAAAAGCTTTTTGTCTCCCGTGCTTCAGTCTGTATAAAAGAGAAAGGCATCAAAGGAAGGAATGGATGCGTGAGGCTATGTGTGATTGCAGGTGTGTGCTGGGATTCTGATTTCTAAGCTGACAGGAAGAATGTACTGGGATGATTCTGAATATATGAACAGCATAACCAGCTGAAGTACAGATTTCATCTTTTGATGTTCCTTAAATATTTTTCACTTTTTTCATAAAAGAATATTAATCTCATCTCTCATTTTTTTTATTCTCTGTTATTACCAATTTCTTACCTTGGGGTATCAGAAATCTTAACACTTTCAAATAGGTGTGCTTCTGTAAAAATTTTATGAGGGCTACCTAGAACTTGGGTAAGACTCTTTAAGAAAGTGGATTTGGCTTGATTTTTTAAGTCCCAGGAAACTGATGAGGTGACATTTCCTACAACATAGTTGTCACATGCAGGGTGTTGTCACATGCAGTGTTTGGCCATGTCTGGAACTTTCATCACTGCTGGCTGCGTGCAGCGGAGGCTCCATCTACATGACTCAGGCTCTGCAGGGAGTGTGTGAGTGAAACTGGGTCATCTGCTCTGCTGCAGCCAGGACGCCACCCTTCGCAGTGCCAGGCCACTGCTAACTGTTGCACATAGAGAAACCACAAGACCTGTATGTTTCACAGGTTTTTCTTATTTGAATAATCAGAGCAGATCCTGAGACTTGTGAGATCCAGGTGTTAAACACTTACCCGAGCTATGCTTGTCAGTTTTTTTTTTCCACATCATGGACCCTGCTTTAATGACTGAAGTATAGTAGCTTATAAGTTACTAGTAAAATAATTACATGTATTAGTTTTTCTTCAGTATGTAATGGTGAATTCTATAGGTATGAAGGAAGAATAAGACCATGTAATTGTTAATCCATCTTTTAGATACTAGTTTGAAATTGCTTAGGAGCTAATAATCTTTTTGTAGTGTGTTTTCATTAGCATATTACTCTTTTTTTTTTTTTTGGCAGAACTGGGGATTGAACTCACATGCTTGCCATGGAAGCACTTATTCCACTGAGCCATCTCCCCGGCTCCTACATTCTTTAATAATGATATACTTACAGGGGCCAGGGAGATGGCTCAGTGGAATGATGATATACTTACATAAAAATTTAACAATTTACTTAAACTAGTAACATGCTTATAGGTATCATTTTATTATCCTAGATGAATAGCCATCAAGTTTTCAGATAAAGCAGTAGGAAAAACATTATTTGGTAACAGTCTCATTCTTTCAATTCAAAATCATCATTTTGAGTATATTTAACAATATGCATTGTGTTCTTGATGTTTACATGTATTGCTATGCAGATAAAAAGCAAAATATTACCTTTAATGTTATTTCTACTAATTAAATTTTCTATTTTTTAAGTAAATTTCTCCTAATTGATCTTCAGAGTAATTGTTCTAATATCTTACTGCTTTGAGACTTATGTAGGGAATGTCTTTTTATTTTAGTAAAAGTAATTTCATTTTTAAAGTAAATTGTTTTGTTCTGTAATTTTTTTTTACCATTTTTTGTAGTGAGAACATTCAAAGTTTATTCTTAGTTTAAAATGCAAATACAATAGTCTTTAATTGTTTACATGTAATCTCATTTTGTGTAACCAATTTATAAAATCTTTTGTAATTTTTTATTTACTTCTGCCAGGTGTCCTGCTGATTTTAATATGTTGCTTGTAGTTACATTGTAAATCTAGATTATAAAGCAGGTTGTTATGATTGTGTCTCACTTCCAGTTCTAAATGAGGCCCATATACCTTGCATTTAAAATTTCAGAGCTTTAATGCATGGACTTTTGAGATATTTACTTGGGTATTTTGGAACCTTTATTGTTTAGTATTTAGTTATCTACTACATGTACAATTATTATGGTTATGCAGTCTGATACCTCGAATAAGTGAAGTGTTATACCATTTTAAAAATCCTTAATACTTTTTATAATTTCTTATTTTTCCTGTTTTTAAGGATATGCCAAGATGGAAGGAAGCCCCACACAGTAAGATTAGCGATCCGTCGGTCTTCATCCAAGTACTGTAGCCGTGAGAGTCGGCAGTGCCCTATTCCAGCCCATGTAATTCAGAAGTTGGGGACAGGTTGGACTGGTTTTCTAAGATTTTAATTGACAGCCTATATTTGTAAAGAGCAAACTTTGAATTAGAAGTATACTCCAAAATGGAGTGTTGGTTTGGAGTAAGTAAGCAAGCAGTGAAATATTTTTGTGGTTTTTGTTTTAGATATATTTTTTATTTATTTATTTTAGTGTGTGTATTTTTAGGGAAGGGTCTACAGGGTGTTCAGCGTCTCACTACTAGATCAGACTCATAGTGATCCATCTTATTTTATAGCTTCCCAAGAGCTAGGATTACAGGCACAGGCCACCATGCCCAGTCTCAATTGCCATCTCGGTGTACCCCTGGGGGCAGGGTCAGCAGGCCCAGCCAGGGATTGAACTCTGGCCCCAGGGCCTGCTTTCAGGTGCTTTAATCAGCTGAGCTATTTGGCCAGACCCTACACACACACACACACACACATACACACACACACACACACACACACACTTTTTTTTTTTTCAGAACACATTTTGTTTTTTTCAGAATTGGGAATTGAACTCAGGCCCTTGCGCTTGCCAGGGAAGGATTTATTCTGCTGAGCCATTTCCCCAGCCCCCTACATATATTTTTTAATCAGATTTTATTGGTGCATTTTAGATGTACATAATGATCACATTTATTATAGAGAATTTGTACCTATACATGACAACTTGAGTTTCATTTCCCATTTAAATATTTTTATTCTACCAGAAACTTTCACTACAATTTTTTTTTTTTTTTTTGGTTTTAAAGTGGGTAATAAATATAAACATGCAGTGAAGCATCTAGATTCTAAGATTCATCTGAGATTTAGTTTGGAAACTTTAAAGGGAACAAACCTATGGTAATTATGTATTCAAAATTTTGCAAATAATGTGAGTATATCCAATAATAATTTTAATTTTAGTTACTTTTCAATTATTTGAGACAGGGTCTTGCTGGCCTTGAACTTGTTACGTACCTCGCTGGCTTTGAACTCAGGAAGATCTTTCTACCTGTCTCCTGATTAGGGGGATTATGTACATGGGTCACCATGCCAGTGGATTTTAATTTTTTCTTTCTATTTTTTGGACCGGGTAGCCAACCCAGGGTCATGTGACTGTTGAGCTATATCCCCAGCTATTTTTACTTGGAGACAGGATCTCTCTTAAGTTGGCCAACCTGGCCTTGATTTTACAATTCTGTTGTTTGAGCATCCTGAGTAGTAATTTCTTAATTTAAGCAATACAAATTTATCTTAAGCTCTTAATATTAATTATGATGCAGAGTGTTTAAATATTATCTTCTTGAAAATTTATTTAGGAAATTGTGATGTGATGACCCCATTGATTAGTATACTAATGAAACTTTTTCGAAATATGGTAAATGTGAAGATGCCATTTCATCTTACCCTTTTAAGTGTGTGTTTCTGCAACCTCAAAGCACTAAATATTGTTAAAAAAGGACCTATGGATTGTTACTTAACATCATCATTATTAGCAACATCACACTCTGGCAAGCACAGATTTGTAAGTACCCTTTTACTGGATTTATGTGGTTAATGGTACATTGGTTCTTTGGGGTTAATTGATTTACTTGTTTTCTGGCATTTATCACAGTTGGTGGCTTTAAATATATGCCATATTTCCACAAAAGTAAGACTGGATCTTATATTAATTTTTGCTTCAAAAAGCACAGTAAGGTATATTTTCAAGGGTTGTCTTTTTTTTTCTTTTTAATGTTTGCACATGCAGGTCTGATTTATTTTGTTTTTTAAAAAATTTTAATTTAATTTGAAAAGTAAAAACAAGCAAAAACATATAGAAAAAAATATCAGAAACAGGTAATAATACGTATGTATACAATATGTTACAGAGTTTTGAAACAGGAGTAGCTAATTACCAGTGGTTGTTACATTATGCTTTTTATTTTTTTATTTTATTATATATGTAGTACAGGGTATTACTACACAGATCGGACTCATGTTATTTTATAATTCAGTATGTCCCTCATTTGTTGTAGTGGATGTTTTAAATACATCTGGCTGATGGGGCTTATTTTGGGGATAGAGTTAATATTACAAGCATCCTAAAAAATTGTGCTTGGACTTATTTTCCAGTTAGGTCTTATTTTTAGGGAAATATGGTAGTGATCTAAAAAGAAGACATAAGGATTGCAGCAGATAAAACCAGTATGCACCCTTCCCTGTTTTGGAAGTGTTAATTTATTACCCTAACTATTTATAGGAAGATGATGGGTTACCTCATAAATATGCTAGTGTTCCAGAAATTAAATACATTTTTTTGTCTACCAGTTTATGTTATGTATTTTAAATTTTTTTTTAAATTTAGTACAGGGTCTCATTACATACCTCAGACTTATAGTGATCCTCTTGTCTTAGCCTCCCCAGAGCTGGGATTTCAGGCATGTGCCGCCACACTTGGTTTCAGAGGCTGGCTCAGCACGGGACTGGCATGGCATGCAATCCATGGGATTGAACCCAGGTCCTTGCACTTGCCAGGCAGGTGCTAAGACTGCTGAGCTATCTACCCTCTCTCTCAGTTTATGTTTTTAAATTTTTTATTTATTTATTTTGGCAGAACCAGGGATTGAACTCAGGCCCTTGCACTTGCCAGGCAAGCACTTATTCTGCTAAGCCATCTCCCCGGCCCCCTGCCTGTCAGTTTATATATATAAGCTACTGGTGCCTTTCCCATCAATTTTTATTAAGGTATTTAAAATTTTGAAGTTATATTAATTTCTATAGCAGTATCAATAGCATTTGCTGATTTTACAATTGAAACTATGGCAGTAGAGATGCAGAAGCCAGTTATATTTTCAAATGACTAAACACCTACCTGTATGGGTACACTTCTGTTTCAGCAAATGAGGATACTATATAAATAGTCTAGTTTTCCTCTTTTAGTAGCATACACCTATAATCTAAGATACGTGGAATGCTGAGGCTGGATGATCACAACTTCATGTCTGGCCTGAGTAATTTGGCAGGACCTTACCTCCAAATAAAAAAGGGGCCCAGGACATATCTGAGAGAAACCCTCTGGGTTCCCTAGTACAGCAGAAAATAACATTTTTATACAAGCTAGTAATTCTTGTAATTATAATTAAATATTTTAATCAGTCAATATAATATTAATAATATTTTCATCTCTACTTAAATTTATAATAAAAACAGAATAGTGTTATAAACGTAGTCAATTAATGCTAACTTCAAATTACTTTTATTCTGTGACCTTTTGTATTAGATGAAAGTTAAAGTATTTTCTTTTTATACTTTATTTAATCTGTATAAAGAGAATCAAAGCTGGGTATGGTGGTGCATACCTATGATCAGCACTTGGGAGGCTGAGGCAAGAGGATCAACATGATTTTGAGGCCAGCTTTGGGTGCATAAATGAGTTCCAGGCCAGTCTACTAAATAGTGAGTTCCTGTCTCAAAAAAAAAGAAGAAGCAAAGATTGTAATTAACATTGGCATTAAAGATAAAAATGAGTGAAAGTACAGTGGCATTAAATCTAGGCGATAGTACTTTCTATATCTTAAACACAGAATTCAATAAATTTTTTTTTTTGGCAGAACCAGGGATTGAACTCAGGCCCTTGCACAAGCCCTTATCTACTGAGCTGTCTTCTTGTCCCTGGAATTCAATAAATCTAATGGCTGGTGTCTTTTGTACTCCTTTTATATTGTTGCAGTTACTGTTGTATTAATGTTTACTAAGCTATATTTTCTGGGGTTTCCATTTGGATGATATGATGTCCATCAACACCTGAATGGACAAAAGAAAATGTATTTATGCATAAGGGAGTATTATTGAATCATAAAGAGAGATAACTTTGAGTCTTAACAGGAAAATGGATGAACCTTGAGACCACAGTGTTAAGTGAAATAAATCAGATCCACAAGCTTAAATACTGCTTAAATTATATTTAAGCAAAATATAAAAAAGAACAAAACAAAAGATAATAGGAAGTAGGGAGATAGATTTTCAGATGTGAAGAGGCTATGGTAGCACAGGCCTATCAGGCACTCGGAGGCTGAGCCAGGTGGATCTCTGCTAGTGTGAGTACAGCCTGGGCTATAGACGTGCATTCAAAGCCAGTCTGCACTACAAAGCTAGACCTTATCTCAAAAATAAACAGAAAGAGATGGAGGCTCCCCACTACTGTAAAAAAAAAAAAAAAAAAAAAAAAAGGAGAGAGAGATGGAGGAAGGCAGGGAGGAAAAGGGATGGATGAAAAACAGAATCAAGATATGCTGTGTACATGTATCAGTTCCCCATAAAGAATGTAATCATTTTGTGATGTAAACATGCACTAGTAAAAAAAACAGAAAAAAAACCTGGAAAGGGAATTCAAGTAAAAATTTATATAAATTAGAATTATAAGTTTTTAAATTTCTATTTCATATAAAAATGTTATATCTTAAAAATAACATTGGATTTATAGATACTCTTAATAAATAAATGATTCAACTTTAGGCGAATCACTTATTTTTTTTGCTAGGTCACTGTTCTTTTATTTACAGAAATGGATTTTTAAATAGGTCATTTTTGAGATCCTGTCCAGGTCTCTAAGTACACCCTTAGCTCTCTTATAAAAATAACGAGTAAAGATCTATGTCACTGTATGAGTAGCTGGTAGGACGTCTCCGGGTGTTTGGAACTGCCCACAAAGGATTGAAGGTGCTGAGTAGTTTTGAAATATGTCAGGTAACAGCTGCAGCCTCATTTCAGCAGTGGGGATAGTTTAAAAATATCAGATATCTCAATGTTTCTGTTATCTTTGATTTTTAGGAAATGAAAGACATGGAAAACTTTTCTAAAGTCAAAGAAGCACCCTGTGATATTCCAACAGTTGGAACAATTGAAAGTGTAAGAACAGAGGTATCTTCAGGAGATAGTCTGAAGTTTTCAAGAGAAAAAGATACTAATGAATTTCCTCACTACTTACTTCCAGAGGATGTTGATGAAGAAGTGTTTAAGCAGCTTCCAGCAGATATTCAAAAAGAAATTGTTTCTGAAAAATCTAAAGAAAAATGTCAAGTGAATGAAAAGTTGAGTGGTCCACTGCATGCTTCTCAAGGAATATTATCTTTCTTTACAAAACAAAGTCAGGATAATCCCTTAAATCCTACAGATAATTCATCTAATTTTAAACAGGTGTTCCCTGTGTCATGCTGTGAAGCAGGAACATTAGGATCAAATAGCAGTAGTTCTTACCTGGCTAGCCCAAACGAAGGGCTCTGTTTTTCCAGTGCAAACCCTGCCTTTCTTTCATTTCCTAATTTTAAGAGTAAGCAACTTTTCTCCAAAAACCACCCTATAGATAGCCATAAACAAATACCAACAGCCTCTCATCAAGGACTCACAGAAAGTAGAGAGCAGGATTCTGCTGAAAAGAAAATTAGTTTTCCACCTGACATTGATCTTCAAATTTTCTATGAACTACCAGAAGAGGTGCAAAAAGAACTGCTGGCTGAGTGGAAGAGAACTGGCTGAGACTGCCACATTGTACATACATGTTCAGAAAAAGGTCTAAAAGCCAGGAAAGTGTCACTGGTCTCAGATTATCAGTTTCTTAAATTCTTCTGAATTAAACACTAATATTCAATAATACAGAAATCCAATGTAAGATGAAGCTTGGTGGCTCTAAGAAATAAATTCCAGAGCAGAACCTAAATAAGTAACAGAAGCAGTAATGTAAAAGTATCATCTTTCTCTTTTTATATGCTTTCTTTTGTCCTCTGAGACTGTTGCCCTATACAGTCCAGGCTGACCTTGAACTCAAGATACTCTTTTCTCAGACCCCTGAAAACTGGTTATTTTTATTGCTTTCCAATAAAAATATTTTTGTCAACACTAGTACATTGTCCATAAATTGGAGAAAAGATGTATGTACCTGCATATAAAATATAGGCTAACAAAATTTTCTTATAGAGAAGTTCTTTTTCTGGGAAATACAGACTATCTCAAATTCAGCCTATTATGATATAGCCATATAGAATATCATATTGTTAGTGAATGAACTGAAATATAAATTTCTTTGGCTAACTACCACATATCCCTCAGTCAGTTGACTTAAAATAGCAAAACAATTTAAGGTCAATTAATGCTTTCTCATACTCAGAATTTTGCACACTTCCCAGCATATAATGTGCAAGCTCAGAGGATACTGAATGAGTGAACTGGAGACCTGAAGGTGGATGAAATGAGTGTAGTGTATGGGATAGTAATAGAAGGAACTCTTCCTACAAGTATATTGAAGGAGAGATAGAAATGTCAGAAATGCAGGCTGATGGGCCTATAAAGATTAATAGCGAAACATTCCTTCTAGCCAGTTTGTGGTTTGGCTTTAGGAATGTGGCTTAGACTACTTACTGCCAGGTGCAAGAGTCTGGGTTTGAGCCTCAGAACTTGGGCAGGGGTCTTAGATGTTCTGTAACATCTCTGAATTCTGCTTTTATACATGAAGTCAAGGATGCATTATAAACTAAATTGGTGAGCTGTTGCTGTTAACTTTCCTTTTATCAGACATTTTCAAAGCTAAATATAAGACTGAAAATAAGATTATAACATATGCCAAAGAATGTAGAACATACCAAAGTATCCTTCAGGATTGAATTGTCACTCAAAATTTATAATTTTTACAGATACAAAGATAACGTTTAAAGAATACAGTGCACAAATGTGAATAAAAATAGCTTAAAGTAGTTTTAATCTATGTTGCTTGGTTGAGATTATAATTTGAAAATTCCTTAATTATTTTAGATATTTTAGAAGTTTGGGGTTACCAAAAGCAGCTAACTTGGGCCAAAAAGCATCAAAATATTCAGTGCTTTAAATGAAGGACTGCATTTCTATATAGGGGGTAGGGTACTGGAACTCATAAAAGGAATATTTTAGCTTTTTCTAAAAACAGTACATTTAAAAAAATTGTTAGGGCTTGTAATGATTTCAGGAACTTAGCCAGAATGGTTTTCAGGGAATATAAATAGTTTGGGCCACTTTACAAGGAGAAATAAAATAGTTAAAAGTAGAGTTTCTCAAGAATGCATGGGGTCACATCATAGTTCTGCCTATAGTGTTTGCCTGAGAAATGTTTGGGGTTATCTTTCTGTCTGCCTTTATGTTTTTTCCCTTTGGTGTGCTTCATGTTTGGAAATGAATTTCTTTTATTTGTTACATGCTGGCTGTCTGTGTCTTTCAGTTCATGTTTTATACAATTCTCTGCCACTAGCTCTTAAAAATCTTGCTTTTCCTCTGTCGTAGCACTCTAATTGCATACATGGTAGACTTTCTTATTCTAGCCTTTATTTCTCCTAATTTCTTATACTTTTCATCCTCTTGTTTCTTTTGCTCCATTTTGAGTAATTTCATCCTGTGAACCAATTTGTGTTTTAGCTACATCTGACTTGCTGTTTGATATGGTTGTGATTGTCTTTATATTTTCCATTTGATTCTAATTTAATCTGTGCAATCACTATAATCTCATGTAAGTCCCTTTCTAATTAAAAAAAAAATGTCAGATGTGGTGACACATGTACTCCTAGCTCTTGGGAGGTGAGGCAGAAGAATCTGAGTTTGAAGCCAGCCTGAGCTACGCAGTGAGCTCAAGGCACGCCTGCATTACAAAGTGAGACCTAGTTGCAAAGAACCAACCACATTTTGTATTCCACTTTTGGTAGCTTCAATATTTTAAGTCTTTATAAGCTTAAATCTGTGGCTATTGTGTACCATTTATTGCTCATTTCCTTGAGTAGGTGGCTTAATTTAATCTACAGAAAAACAAGGGACCTCCATTTGTGTATGCTTTCCTTCTGGTAATTATATTTGCTGCTTTGAGTTGGTACAGACCCCATGGCATCATGTTAGCCCCCAGTGGGCATGCTGACTGAATGTTGTTTCTTTCAGCTTTGGTGCTAGCCTCTTGTACTTTTGTTTATAGATGTCAACTACAGTCTTTGCCTTGAAGGCAAACCCCGCCTTTCAGGCTTGCATCTTCACTGTTTGTTTCCTGCATTTGTTTTATATCTTTTAGTTTTTTTCCTGTGTTGACTGTACAGGGATTAGGACAAATCAGCAGAGTTTATTTAAAGGTTTTTCTTCAGGATTTGATGCAGGGATGGCAAACTTGTGGCACAGGTGCTGCAGAGGATGATTCAGTTCTCTGAAAGCTTTGCCATTACTGATCTAGTGCTTTAGAGTAGAATTCTGCAGAGTATTGGAAGTACCAATCTATCTGTATTTATTTTTACAATCTAATTTTTTTTTAAATTCCTTTTGCAATATTAATGCTCCCCCACACCCACACACATTTTTACCTTCTTTCAGGACTGGTCAGGTCTTGCAATTTATTATACGTTGGGAGTGTGAACATTCTATTGCAATTACGTTTGATTACCTGTAAAAAGTTAACATGCTGGAACACGATTTGACCATTGGATGCAATAAATGCCTCTCTTCCCAGACAATTGTATTCTAGCTATTTGCTGAGTCTCTAAATTAAAATATTATTAGTATTTCCAAAATGCTTATCTTGGGAGGGAAGGTATATCTTTTAATATGCCTTTCCCTTGCATTTCAGAGATTATTTCTAATGTTTTAAGTATTTTCCACATGGCTAATCTTGGGAGAGAGGAGTGTATCATTTTATCTTTTTTTGTTTTGTTTTGTTTTCTTTTGTTTAATTCTTTGGAGCTCAGAGTTTTTCTTTTCTCTTTATTCAGGGTCTCACTATGGAGTTCAGGCAGGCCTTGGACTCATTATGCAGCCTGGGCTGGCCTTGTGATGATCCTCGTTCAGCACCCCAGTGCTGCCCCACCATTCCCGGTCTGAAATTGCTTAATTTTTACAAAGCAGTTTGACCAGAGATGTAACTTAGTGGTGAATCCCCTACAGGGCAAGTGGAAAGCCTTGAGTTTGATTCCTGGTGAAAATAAAAAGCCCTTAAAAAGTGGTTATAATTGTTTTATTTGTAACTTTGTCTCAAATTGCAAGCTTGGACTGTAGTAAAATTCAGCATCCTGTTCATTTAGACCAAATGTACATGGATACTTACCAGATGAGAAAAATAATTCAGTTGTTAATAGAAGATCTCATTTTTAGGCTTAGCTACACCCTAATATTCCAATTCAGTATCTTCACTTCAACCCTAACAGTGAAAATAATTTGGAGGTACATTCTCTGAGTATATGTATATCTGTACTACAGTGTTGGTGTTAAGCCAAATAGTTATTTGATTTTAGGTGGTAAAATAATTTCAGCATTGTTTGTGAAATCCCATGACATTGTGCATGAGATTATGAAACTTAAGTTCCTATCCTAGCTAACTAGTATACATGATCCCAATCTTAAAAATAAGGCTTCACATTTAGGTTGGTTAACATCTATAGATTCATTTGCAAATACAGATAAGCAGCCTAGGCATTACTTAATAAAATCTCATGAGCTTTCTGTTGTAATTAAATCAAAATATTAAAATTTTAAAGTAATCGTGAAATGTATGTATAAAGTAGTTATTAACAGTTTTCAAGTTTCTGCACAGGGAAAGATTGAGTTACTATTAAGGATACATCAGGTCATTTTAAAATGAATGTTCTTTTTGAGCCACCAAAAATAAATTTGTGGTTTCTGCTATTATTTCTGAAATATATAATGTCTGGAACACAACAAAAACAAAATATATGATATTTAGGACTTTAGCCTGCAAGAGATTGAGAAAATTTAGTAAATATTGCAGTAATGGTAAAGAAACTGCACAAGCTTTTATGAAAGAACTGATAACAGCTATCTGTGATTTATTGGAAAACGAATCTAATAAATGCTTGGTTTTGGACTACATAGCACCAGGCGAAATGTAGAAAGCTCCACCTGGTGGTATTTAACTGCATAAGCATTGAAGTGGTTTTGGATTTTAAAAAGAGAATAAAAAAGTAGTAAAAAAGAAATGATACAGAATTTCACTAAGCAAGATGATAAGAATTCAATCACTTTTTGTTTGTTTGTTTTTCTTGGCAAAACTGGGGATTGAACTCAGGTCCTTGCACTTGCCAGGGAAGCGCTTATTCTATTGAGCCATCTCCCTGGCCCAACAATCATTGCTATACTGCATATTGTTGGCTTCAAGTTAGTTATTCACATTACAACATATAAGCATGCAAACTTGGTTAAAAAAAGAAGTTTGAATTAAACATTTGGCCTAGGAGATAGCAGCATAAGTGCTTGCCTGGCAAGCACAAGGTCCTAAGTTTGATCTCCAGTACCAGGAAAAAAATTAAGCATTAACGTCCCTTCAATGGACCGGTAGAAATCAGCAGTACAAACTATCCAAGCTATCCTATGTGTGTATTTTCCCCTTCCTTTCTTTTCTACTTTCTCGTCCCAGTTGTTCCTTTCCTTTGAACAGTTTCTCTTTCAGAGTATCTATTGTACCTTTCAGATTTTATTTCCTATTTCAGGTTCTTACACTAGGAAGGCAGTATGATGGTTACACGTGCAGATCTGATTTATTTCACTTAACAAGTATGGTCTGTAGTTGCATCTATTTACCTGTAAAAGCCTCCACGTTTATCTTTTTTATACCTGAGTAATACTCCATTATAAAAGAATACCACATCTTTTATTATCCAGTCCTCGGTATTATGGTTCTTTCCCCGATTTAGCTATGACATTGCACTACTATAAACATGGGTGCACATATATCACTGTGGTATGTTTTCAGTCCTGGAAAAATACCCAGGAGGGCTATCACTGGATCGAATGGGACCACTAATCCTAGTTTTTAGAGTAATCTGCACACTTTTCCATAGTGGTTGTACCAGTATACAGTTCCACCAGCAGTGGAGAAGGATTCCTTTTTCTCCACAGCCCCTCCAACATTTGTTACTGATTGACTTCTTGGTGATAGCTATTCTTTCTGGGGTAAGATGGAATCTCAGTGTTGTTTTAATGTACATTTCTCAAATGGGCAATTATGTTGAATATTTTTTCATATAGTTGCCATTTTTATTTTTTCCTCTGGGAAGTGTATGTTCATCTCATGCCCATTTTTGGATTGGGTCTTTGAATTTGAGGGGCCTGTTTTTTAAATCTTTATGTGTTGTAGATAGAAGACCTTTTTTTTGAGGGACATCAGATATAATTTTTTTCCAAGTTTGTAGGTTTTTAAAAATTTTTTCTTTTGATGTGCAAAAACTTTTTATATAAATACCGAGTGCTAACCAATTGCACCACTGGAGCTTCGCAAAAACTTTTTAATAAGATGAGATCTCAGTTGTTCTTTGAAGTATTTCCCATGCAATTTGGTTTTTGTTCATTGAACTCTGCCTACTCCTGTCTTCAAGATTTTTACCTACTTTTTTCTCCAGTAGACCTATATTAATATTTAGGTCTCTGATCCGTTATGACTTTAGTGACAGACATGGGTCTAATTTTAGTCATCAGCCTGTGGAAAAATTTTTCAGCAACATTCATTAAAGAGGCTTTCTAGCAAACATGTTTGGCTGCCTTGTTAAGATAAAGTGGCTGAGTTTGTTTATACTTTTGTCTATGTTGTGGTTTGAGTTTTTTGCAAGGGGAACAATAGAGGACACATTTTGTGAGATTATTTTATAATGAAGCACCCAAAAAATCAGATACAAAGAGTGCAGATCTGTCCACACACTAAAGATCAGAAAATCCAGCTGACAGCCTGGATCCTAATATCCTGCATTAGTCCAGCTGAAAACCTAAAACTCAACAATGTTTCCTACAAGTCCATCTGGAGATCTAGAATCCACAACACTCATGCAGGCCTGCTTCACAAATCTTCACTGGGAAGTCCCAAAGGTCAGTGGGGGAAATTAGAAAGTCTGCCAATGGGATGAAAGATCTGTGCTAGCAGGTGGAGGGATCTGAACTGAAGCCAGGAAACAATGCTCAAGGTAAGAACTGTAGCTCCCCGAAAAAGTACAACAGCCATCCTCAGCAACAGTGAGGTCCCAAGCTCCTCTGACTGAGGCAAGCTGAGTTCCCATCAGGAAGGCCAATTTACAAGCTTCTCCAGGAGACTGAGCGATGTACCATCTTCCCTTCTGGAGCCAGGAAGTGATGCTCAATATGAAGATCAGAGCTCCCCCAAAGTGAGCTATTCTCAGTGACAATGAGATCCTGAGCTCCTCCTCTGAGAACAGTCAAGTTCATAGGGAAAGCCAGCAGAACAAGGTCCTCCTGCAGAATCACCCAAGAGAAATAGCAGTTCCCTAACAGCCTCTCTTCTGCAGTTCTTCCTCTTCTGCTGGCAACAATCCTCAGGTGGGCCTTACACCCCCATCACTATGATAGTTCAATTCTGCTGGGTGTAAAAAATTGACCACCAGTTTGAAGTCTACCACACAGCTCTTATCCAGCAATAGGGAAACAAAACAAGTGGTCTCTGAGCACCTGCATCTATTGAGATTATGATGTGGTTTTTGTCTTTGGCTTTGTTGATCATGATGTATTACATTTATTGATTTGCTTATATTGAACCACGCTGAATCCCACATTTGGTCATGGTATATAATCTTCTTGATGATTTGCTGCATTCTGTTTCTTAGTACTTTATTGAGTATTGTTGCATCTGTGTTCACTAGGGAGATCAGCCTGTTGTTCTTTTTTATGGTTGAATCTTTTGGTATCAGGGTAATATTTGCTTCCAGGAATGAGTCTGGGAGAATTGATTTCCCTTCAATTTCATTGAGGAGTTTGAGAAAAATTAACATTAACTCTTCTCTAAATTTCATGTAGAATTCAGTTATGGCTGGCATAGTAGTACATGCCTGTAATTGTAGCACTTGGGAGGCTGAGCCAAGCTGTGAATTCAATAAGATCCGAGCTTTCCTTTGTTGGTCAGTTTTTAATTACATTTTCAAATTCATTGACTGATAATGGGTTTTTCAGAATTTTCCTATGTTCTTGATTCAGCTTTGGTAATTCATATGTATGTGGGAATCTATTTTTTTTCCATCCTGTGCAAGTAAAGATTTTCAAAGTAGGTATTGATGATCTGAATTTCTATAGGGTCTGTAGTGATTTCATCCTTTTCATTCCTTATTGCTTGAAGTTGAATTTTTTCTTTTGTTTTTTGGATAAGGTTAGCTAGGGTTTTTATTTTATTCTTTGAAAGAAGCAACTCTGATTCATTCTTTATATTGCTTTCTTAGTTGCCATTGCTTTAATTTCTTCTCTGATTTTTATAATTTCCTGCTTTCCTCAGGGTTTGGGCTCAACCTGCTCCTTTTCTAAATGTGTGAGGTGCCACATAAGATTGTTATTTGGGCTCATCTGTTTTTCTCATGTGAGAATCCACTACTACAAATTTGCCTCTTAGACTGCTTTTATTACATCTCACAGGTTCCAGTAAATTGTTTCTACATTTTGATTTAATTGTAAATTTTGTTTAATTTCTTCTTATCCACTGATTGTTCAGGATGGTGTTAATTTTCATGTGTTTATGGAGTTTTTGATATTTTTGTCAATAATTTTCAATTTCATTACATTGTGATCAGATAATATGCTTGGAATGATTTCAGTCCCTTTGCATTTACTTCAGCATGTTCTATGTGCTAGCATATGATCTGTTTTGGAAAATGTCCCATGTGCAGCTTAGAAAAATATGTGTTTTGATGTAGTTGCATGAAACACTCTGAAAAGGTCTACTAAGTCCATTTGTTTACAAGTTTGGTTCAGTTCTGTTACTACTTTGCTGATTTTTTTTTTTTTTTTTTTTGCCTAGATGAGCTATCTCTTTGTGTCTATGAGGTATTAAAGTCCCCCGTTATAATTGTGTCATTGCTCATTTGATTTTACATGTCTTAAAATTTGTCTTATATAGTTGGGTGTTCCTGTATTAGGTACATATATATTTATGATTGTTATCCTTCCTATTGCAGTTGTCCACTAACAATTATGTTGTGACCTTATCTCTTTTGATCTTTCTTGGTTTGAAGTTCACATTGTCTACAAACAGAATAACTACCTGTTTTTTTCTGAGTTCCTGTTGCACAAAGTATTGTTTTCTATCCTTTTGACTTTCAATCTATGAATTTCCCTTTGAGTTAAATGTGTTTCTTGTATACAGCATATTGTTGGATTTTATTTCTTGATCCCATCTGCCAGTCTGTTTTTTTTGACAGGTGAATTGAAGCATTTATATAGATGGCATGTACACCTTAACTGATACATATTGGCTTATCTTTGTCATGTTATTTTCCTCCTATTGATTCCCTGCTTTTCCCCTTTGTTTAGTTGCTAGCTCTTTGGTGGTTCCTTTCTATTGTTGTTCTTGAAGTTATGGTCATTTTTAATCTCTAAAATATCTTTCAGTACTCTTTTTAGGGTTGGTTTGATAGCCATAAATCTCTTCAGTTGTTCTTTGCCATGGAAGTATCTTTTTTCCCATTATTTTTGCATGATAGCTTTGCAGTGTGTATCAATCTGGGTTAGAAGTTGTTTTCTTTCAGTATCTGAAACACTTCACTGTTGGGGCTGGGAAGAAGGCTCAGTAGAATAAGAACTTCCCTGGCAAGCTCAAGGGTCTAAGTTCAATCCCTGGTTCCACAAAAAAAAAAAAAAAAAAAAAAAAGTGCTTCACTACAAGCTCTTCACCACCTGATGGTTTGCATTGAGAAATCTGCCATGATTCTAATGGCCTTTATAGGTGATCTGTTTTTTTTTCTTCTAATAGTTTTTATTTATTGATTTTTTAATTTTTTGGGCAGAGAGTCTAGTTTAGACTCATAGCGATCATCCTGTTATAGCCTCTCTGGCAATGGGACCACAGATATGCCCCACTTTGCCAAGTTCTGGGTTTGGCACAGTGCACCCAAGGTTCCAGGGCTGGCACAACATGCAGTAGCAGGGATCAAACACAGATCCTTGTGCTTACCAGACAGGCACTTAGACTGCTAGGCTGTCTTCCCAGCCCCTGTAACAGCTTTTAAGAGGTTTATTTTTAATTTTGGGAACTGAAGATGAACCTAGGGCTTCCAGCATGCTAGGCAAGCATTCTACTGCTGAAATGAATCCCCAGACCCTCTAACAGCTTTTAATATTTTGTTCTTTTGCTGAATTTCTGGGATCTTGATTATTACATATTGATTTATTTTGGGTATAGAGTTCTGTATGCATCACTTATCTGTGTATCAGACTCTTTTTCCATGCTTGGAAAATTTTCTGCTATTATGTCTGCAAATAGACTTTTTTATTATTTGTGTTAACTCATGCTGTTTCACTGACAACTATCAGTCTTTGTTTTTCTTTGCAGCATCTTGCTGTTGAATTATTTCCTAGTTCTTTTATATTTTTAAGAGATCTTTCTTTTTGTGATTGCTAGCTGTAATGCTGTCTTCAAGGTCTGAAAGTCTACTTCAGTTTTACTCAAGCAATTTTGTGAGCTTTCAACTTTTAATTTCTTAGATATCTGTTTGAATCTGTTTCATGCATTCTAATTCTTTCATGTATCATTCAATGTTTCCATCATTTTTCTATGCTTTTCTGTTTTTTCAAAATCTATGTTCTTTAGATGTGCTGAGAAATTTTTTCATGGTTGTTGTCATTTCTCTTTTTACCTAAGAGATCATTTCTCATCTGATTTTTTCTATATCCTGGTGGAGCTGTTTCTTTATGTCAGTTGCTATCATTTCAGAAATTTCAGGTATGTGACTTCCATGTTGGACTTATTCTGGGTGGGCTGGAGGTCTGAGATTGCCTTTTGCTCCTTTGTTTTGATATGTTTGAAGATTTCAAAGTTCTCTGTGACTTATTTTTGCTTTTGTGACTCTTGGGGCTGTTCTCTCTGAAGTTGTTCAGGGCTCAGAGTGGCTTCTAAAATGGTATGTGTATGTGTGTGTGTGTGTGTGGGGCTTTTTTGTTGTTTTTAAGCCCACAAATTTGTAAGTAGAAATTATAATACAGAGAAGTCAAGAAAGTACAACTTGTCTTTTGTCAGTTTCTCCAACTTGCATAAATCTCAAAGTCTGACCAAAGGTCAAACGTCAGATCAAGGCAGGCTCTATCAGTTGCTTTGTTAAGCTCTCTGGGTTAATGTAGGGCTAAGCAATCTCAAATGGACAAAGTTTAAGGGTGTGTTTGGACAGAATCCTGATGCAAAAGGAGCATTAAAAGTCTTGGTGAAGTCACAGTACATGTGAGTATAGCTTTTGTGTGTGATTCAATTATAATCAGAAAAAGAAAGCTCAAAGATTTAAAGTGAGCTGCATGACATAAACATCAAGTGCCAGAACTAAAAGCTCAATTTTTAAAAATTGTCTGTGAGATGTTTTGTTACACATTGGTAATCCTAGCCCTTGTGAGGTTGAGGCAGAGAGATCACAGTGAGTTCAAAACCAGCCTTGACTACATAGTGAGTTCAAGACCAGTCTAAACTCTATGGAAGAGCCAGGTGAATAGCTCATGGATTAAAGCTCCTGCTTAGGATGATACAGAGGCTGGGATTTCAATCCCCTGGCCTTCCATGCTGGCCTGGCCCCAGGGGCATGCTGAGATAGCAATTTAGAATGGGTGTGATGGTGTGCACCTGCAATCCCAGCACTTAAGAGGCTGTAAACAGGAGGATCACTGCAAGTCAAATCTATGCAGTGAGACCCTATACACCCTGTCCTAAAATACAAAAAAAAAAAAAAGTATGGATTGACATTGTCTCAAGGAAAAAAAAGTCTATAGGTCCCTCACTTTCCTTCCATAGGAAGCAGCCTCAGGCAGTTAATTAGCAGCTAAGTGGTCATTTCTTTACAAATAAGGAGGGTGATGGAAAAAGGATGACATTTCAGACAATGTAGCCAAAAGCTGTGGAAAACAGTATATTGCAGCTATTCCCAAAGAGTAGAATTTGGTAACTGAACATTTTCCAAGTGCCAGAATGGTAGGCTTGGTGGAGTATCAGAAATGTTAAGAACTAATGGCTATGTTTCCCATTCTTTCCCATTTCTTATATGTTTGTTGTGATTATCCTGTTCTTTGTCACATACCACTGGATATGTGTACATTGAGGCCAGGGGCCAGGTAACTAATTTTTTGTTTAGTAAGTCTCTGTCTAAAGAGGAACTGTATGTGTACATGACACACATTATGAAATTCTACCTTTGAAGGTCTAATATTGTAGTTGTATAAGACTGTTCAGGGTTTTAGGATAGAGTACTGTATCTTTTTCTTGTTGAATGAAAGTAATTACACATATAAAGTGAAATATGGTAAGTTAGTTAAATGGTCTCAGTTCACTTTGTCTCCATACCCTTTTACCACATTCACAGTATTATGAAAGTAAATTCTGTTGTTTTTACTTATAAATTTTCCCATGTGACTTGGCCAGTGGGATACCAAACTTGAAAGGCATTTCAAAATGTTTTTTCCTCTCTTGCTTCTTTTCCTTCTTCATGAGAACATTGCCAGCCTAGCCTGTTGAGGACTGCAATCTCAAAGCAGAGGTAGGTCCTCCCAATTGTCCAGCCCACACTATTCTTTCTCAGATGTTCCACAGCTAGTGGCCAAACATGTGAGTGAGCCCAATTGGTCCTGTGGAAGTCACTGACATTTAAAAGATAAATGGTGTCAACTATATGTCCCACACCTTTTGTCTATTACATATCATCACTGCAGCAATCAATTATCATATAGTCATAACATTTTCATTGCTTGAAAAAGATAATAATGTAAAGAGAGTGTTAGTGAAAAATTTAATTTTATTCTGATCAATTAAGTCACTCTAAAGCAGAATAAAATTCAAATTAGAATTTATCAAAATGATTTACTGCAAACTGTGAGGTTTAGTAGTTAAAGGCCAAGATTTTTTAGGATTTTTAAAGATATAAATCCTAAATCAAAGTTTATTCTGACAATGATGGAACTGAAAAAAAGCCATTACCTAGATTTTATGTTCAGATAAGCTAGTAGTATCATGTGTCACTTGAACCAGAAAAAATGTACTGGGGACTGAGGTAGTACTGGGGACTGAGCCCCAGGCTTTCACAGGGTAGGCAAGCTGCTCCACCATTAACCCACACCTCCACTTCATGAACCTAAGTGTTTTTAGTATTGTTCATATACGATGTAGAATTGGTAGGTGTATACATAGTCCAGTAGCTGACAACCTTGAGAAATTATTTTTCTCTGAACACTAATATCAAACTTTAAACTGCTGTTAAAGTTTTAAAAACAATACTTTTGAATAAAACCTCAGATTTATCCTTATATTCCTAATTCATTAAATGATGGTGGTAATTGGAGCTTTGGTTTGGCCAAATACAGATTTATATACTTAACTATTTGGCTGAATTGTATATTTCAATATACTTCTATTTTTATTCAGTTTAAAATTATAAAGTTGTACTGCTGTCATTGGAATACATGACAAGTAAGATTCATTTTTGTAATAGTGAATATAATTTATTTCAAAGTACTGTACAGTTGGTTTTCTATAAATACATGTTTTGCATTCAAAAATTATTATCCAGGCTTGGATTTAGAATATTTGAAAAATGTGTATTGGACATGCCAAACATTGTTTTTGTCATTAGCACTGAAGTACTACAGTATAGTAATGCTTTACATAGCGTTTCTATGACATTAGTTATAAATAAACAACATGACTTAAAGGATGTCCATAGGTTATTTGCAAATACTATGCTACAGATTTTAATGTGAAGGGATGGTATGCTAGAGCTAATATTGAGGATACCAAGAGACAAATGTGTAAGATGTGATTGGAAAATATGTTTAATGTTTAAAAATAATTATTACAGTAAAAAACACATAATCATTAGTTCCTTTCAAAATCCTCTCCCTAATTTTGAACATTTATCATTTTTGCCACTTTCTGAAATAATTCTGGAAGTCCTCTTTCATGTCTGTAGTTGTGCTGCTGTGACTGCTTTAGTGAATCAAAATATTTACCTTTCACGGTCATCTTGACCTTAGGGGAAAGAGAGAAGTTACATGGTACCAGATCTGGTGATAAGGTGAATGAAGAAACACTGTAAAATTTTTGTAAGGCTGTCTTCAGTTGGGTGACACTTGTTGATGGCATTTATTTATTCTTTCTCACACCTCATAAAGATACTCATAAAGGGACTTCTAGGGCTAACCGGCAAGAATGATGGGCTAAGTATACTAGAAGTGAGGGTAAGTATATTGAGGGGGTTTAATGGCAACATGTCTTTTACAAGAACAAATATTTTTAACATTCACTATATATTTAATTATCCCTTGTATAATATAATGTGTAATTCAATGATTAATGTGTTTGTGGTGTAGGTGAGTGGATAAAGATCTACATTCTTCTAAGAAGCTAGTGAACTTGAACAGCAAAAGTGACTTATACTTTTGACCTAAAATGTCCCTTAGAAGTTTAATATTCAGAGCTGGGGCCTGGTCAGAAGGGATGGGTTATTGGGGACATGACTGAAAGGGTGTATTCTTGTCCCCAGCTCTTTTCCCTCTCAGCTTCTTAGTTGCAGTGAGGTGAGAAGCTGTCCTCAGGCAGGCCATTTCTGTCTTGAAGCCGGCCTACCACAGACTGAGTCCACTGAAACTGTGAGTCAAATAAACATGTTCTTCAAATTATGGGCTTTGGGTACTTTGGCCCTGTATAAGGAAGGTGGCTAATACATGCAATTTGTACCAGAGTCAGTGTGACCAACTATACCTGATCATTAGAAGCCTTTGTAACTGGTTCATCAGGGGAGTTTGAAAGGATCTGTATATGTGGATTGGAGAACCTTGAAATGATCTAAGCAGATCTTGATGGATGAATGTGAATAGTGGATGGATAGTGAATGTCAGGTTCATGAAATTTCAGATGGGAATGAGTTCCGTTTGAGAAACTAGATTAGAAGCCATCCATGTTTCATCTGTGAAAGAATTTGTATAGGTTTTATTCATATCCTAAGACTTTGTACGAGGCTCAATGTAAAGGTGGTAGATAATTAATCTGGTGGAGAATATTCAGCCCACAATGTTCAGGCTATGGCATGGGTACTGATCACCACCTTTTTCAAGATTTATAGTGAGAAGGAAGAGTGAAAAGTTTGCAATTTTACCAGAAAGAAAGCATCTACAAAGTTGGGTACAAAGAAAGAGTGATTGCTGAAAGAATTGTTAAGTGTCCTAAGAATTATTAATATATTAAAAAGAAGCCAATCTGGGTACAGTGGCACACACCTGTAATTTCAGCACTCTGGAGGCTGAGGCTAGGGGAAATCACTGGGCTACATAGCAAGACCATATTTAAAAAAAAAAGGACAGCAGGAAAGATGACTTGAAGGCATATAAGAATAATCCTGATTCCCACCTATGCAGGCACAAGGGTAGACCTGCAAATACCTTTGAAAGACATTACTCTGAGAACCCTATGGCACCCTGCTCATTTAGTGTCACAGAATGAGGTGTTTCCCCAAGTTCATCCATTGGGCACCCCAAGGCCACTGCATCCAAGGCCTAAGGGGCCATGTTACTGCTCCAGCTTGGGATTTATAGACATGCAGAATGCAAGAGTTGTGTAGTTATGGAGACTTCTGACCAGAATTTAAAAGAAGGTTTGGGAGAATGTGTAACATGCTCCTGAGAATAATGTATAAAGTGGTGACAGGGAAGCCAAAAGTGCAATAGATACCCCAGGAATTTGGTTTTTGTTTTGTTCTTATAATGTAGTTCAGGCTAGCCTTGACCAGGCTGGACTCACTCTCAATGATGTTCCTGCTTCAGCCTCCAAAGTCCTGGGATTATAGGCAAGAACCACTATGCCTAGCTGCCCCAGCAATTTATTTTATTTTGGTTCTGGGGATTGAACTCAGGACCTCATGCTTACAAGGCAATCCTTGTGCTGCAGAGCAATGTATCCCTGCCCCAGGAATTTAAATTATTCCAGGAAATTGGACTATCTGCTAAGGAAAACTGCAGGCAGTGAACAGAGTCAGCCTAAAAGACAGGCCAGATGGGCTGCAACTGGCAATGCCATAGTTATAAGAGTTATGATGGGGGTAGGAAGTTAGACTCTGACTGAGGGAATGAATTCTTTAAAGGGAATGGAATGTACCAAGTAAACAAATCCCTTCCTGCATCTGGGTTGGTTTTGAGGAATTCAGGAATGCTGAGCAACTGAACTTTTGAACTCTGCATTAGGAAGCCCAAGTACTAACTGGATATTTTATGAGGCCACTTGTGGTAAGTTCCCACTAGACACTGAGCGAATTCCTACTTGGTGGAGTAGGAAGAGACCTCTGTAGCCATGATGGTGAGCCTGTTAGAACTGTCAGTGATATGGACATCCTACTGAGCATGGGTGCTGTCACTACTCTACACAAACTTCTCCCAGACTGTTCAGGACCCCACATGGTGAGCAGGGATTTTTCCTTTGGTGGAACCAGGGATTGAACTTTTTGTCTTAATAAGTTTATTTGCATCTTACCTTGCCCTCTTAGAATGCTGTTTTGTTGTCTTTCCATGACCCAGCCTTTTGCTATCATAGCTCACTTCAGCCTGCACTAATGTGTTGCGCATGGAACTATAAGATTTAAGGTTTGCCCTACTGATCTTTGGTCTTGTTTTAGTCTGATTCCTTTTTATTTGGCCATTCCTCCCTTTTGAAATGGGAATGTGTACCATGAGTCATTCTATACTGGAAGTATTTTAACTTTCTTTTTGAAATTTATAGGGGCTTAAAGTTCAAGCTGCCTTGTGTCTCAGAGAAGACTGTGGAATTGGACTTTCAGCAATGCTAGAACTGTAAACATTATGTCATCTCCTAAAGATGGACTAAAAACATTTTGCATAAAGAGATAGGCACCAGGAGCAGAATACTATGTTTAGGTCTAAAGTGTCCCCCAAATGTCTCTTGTTTAGAGCTGGGTCTGGGGAAAGGAGTGGATCATTTGGGATGTGGTTTAGAGGGGTTGTTTTTTTTGTTCCCTGATACCAAGCCTCTTTAAATATGGGTGTCGGCTTCAGTGCAAGGAAAATGCTTTAACACAATGGCATATTCAGTAAGATAAAACATACCTTAAACCATAATATAAATGCATCTATAAAATTATGTCTCCTGAAAATTTATTATAAAAGAAAAAATACTACCCAGTATCTACAGTTTTAGCAGGATGGAAAACATTCAAAGATTGGGGAACAGAAAGCAGAGATTATCTTTATTTGTCAACCTCAGTATTTGCACATCTCTCTCAGCTCCCCACACTGTGCTCTTCTCCCTGCTTGCTAATTTTCTTTACCTTCTCTGTCTCCTGAAGGTGGCTAGAAGACAAACATTTTAACCTAGAAAGTGATATTAGAAGTATCAGAAAGACTTTACATTGGAAGTATCTAATTATTTTTCATTAGAATGGTACTTATTTTCTTACAGTTCAATTTTGAACTTATTTTTTAATAAATCATCAGATCTCTTCAAACCAATTTTTTTTTTAATTTTAAAGAGAAGAAAAATTTAAATTCCAGAACAAGAGTAACAATAGTTAATACATTGTGTATTGTTATCTTTAAATTAGAGTACAAGATAGACATTTAATTGTCCAAACAATATTAGCACAGGCCTTTCTTTTTAATAAACTAAATTAGTAATATAACTATCTTAACAATCTTTCAAGTGTGTATATTTATATATTTTCTTTTCTTTTTTTTCTCCTTTCCCCTGTCCTTGTTTGTCTTTCTTTTGAACAGTTTCTTCACATTTCACAATATATGTTGTAAATTTTGGATCTTACTCTTTCAACTTCTCACTCTGTGGAGACTACATGGTATTTACACATGTGCATGTGATTTATTTCACTTATGTTTACATGTGAGTCTGATTTTTCTCACTTATGAGAATGCTGTGAAGTTGCATCCATTTACATATAAAAGTCTCCAGTTTATCCTTCTTTATGGCTGAGTAGAACTCCATTATATAAAAAGACCACATCTTTTTGTTATCTATTCCTTGGTTAATGGGCACTTGAGTTGTTTCTAAGATTTAGCTATTACAAATTTTGCTACTATACACATGAGGGTACATATATTGCTGTGGCATGATATTTTTAATTCTCTTGAGAAGATATCCAGATAGGGAATAGCTGGGTCAAATGGGACCTCTAGCCCCAGTATTCTGAGGAATCTCCACAATGACTTCCACCCTGGTTTCATCATCCTAAACTCCAATTAGCAGTGGAAAAGGGTTCCTTTTTCCCACAGCTCCTCCAGCATTTGTTACTGATATCTACATGATAGCCATTCTTTCTGGAGTGAGATCAAATCTCAGTGTTGTTTTAATTTATATCTCTCTAATGACCAGTGATGTCAACATCTTTTCATATATTCTTTTGTCATTTGTATTTATTCATCTGAGAAGTGTGTAGTCATTCCAGATGCCTGTTTTTGGATTGGTGTTTAAATTTGAGAGGTTTGATTTTTTTTTTTTGAGTTCTTTATATATTCTTGCAAACCAAAATTTCAGAAAGTGCTAATTTAGATTTCTGACCTTAATGTAAACATATCAATATGATAGGTAATTAAAATAAAATTTTAAAAATGTTATCAACTGTAAGGTATCATTCTAGTTTTATGACGTTGTTTTCATGGATATATTTTTGTATTACTTATATTTTAACACAGGGTCTCACTATCTTGTCCAGCCCTGTCTCAAACTTGCAGGCACAAATGATCTTACCACTCAGGCTTCCCAAGAGTCTAGGACTATGAGTATACGCCACCACACCTGGCCTCCATTTTTTAAAAAGTTATTTTGAGATAAATGTAGATTTGTATGTAGTTGTAAGAAACAATATATAGTGGTTTCATATTCACTTTACTCAGTTTCTCTCAATGGTAACATTTGGGTAACTATAGTACAAAAATCACAATTAGGAAGTTAATAACATTTATTCAAATTATCATTTTTATTCAGATACCACACATTTATACTTATCTGTGTGTGTACTATGTAATTTTATCACATGTGTAGATTCATATGACCACCACAGTCAAGACACTGAACAAGTTTATTATGAAGACCCTTCCTCCTGCTACTTGGAAAGCCACAACCATTTTCCTTCTTGCCTCCTGCCAACCTCTGTTACTATAACTGAGTTCTTCTTCTCTACCATTTTGTCATTGCAAGAATATTGTATAACTGGTAGAGCAAGCCTGAGTTCAAGGCTAGCCTGGGCTTTATAACAAGGCCTAGAAAAACAGGACCTTGTCTTAAAAAATAAAGTTGTATAAATGGAAGCATACATTATTTAGTCTTCTGAGATTGGCTTTTGCCAATTCAATATGATGTCGTTGAGACCATCCAAATTATGGTGTGTATCACTAGTTTGCTCTTGCTGGGCGTAGTGACGCACACCTACAATCCCAGCAATTGAGAGGCTCAGGCAGGAGGTTCACTGCCAGTTTGAGGCCAGCTGGACTACACAGTGAATGCAAAGCCAGCATGCACTACAGAGTGAAATTTTGTCTCCAAAAACTGAAAAAAGTATGTTTGTTCTTTTGCTCAATAGCTTTTCATATAGGGATTTCCACAGTATTTGCCCATTCCGGGATTTGCAGGTTGTTCTCACATTTTGGTTAATTAGAATAAGGTGCCCATGAATACTTTTGAACAGGTTTTTGTGTGAACTTTTTTATTTTTCTAAGATAAAGAGTACATTTGCTGGGAACACTAAACACATGCTTAGTTATATAAGACAAACTTTTCCAGATTGGCAATACTATTTTTCATTTCTGTCTACAACATATGAATGACCCAGCTTTTTTATGCTTTTTAATACTTCAGATTATTATATATATTTTAAAGCATTAGCCATTCTTAAAAATGTACTAATATTTCATTTTGATTTTTATTTCCATTTACTTAATGGCCAGTGATGTTGAATATTTTTTCATAGGTTTATTTACCATCTATGTTTCCCATTCAGTGAAATGTCTCTGTCTTTGGGCCAGTTCTAATTGGTTATTCTTTAAACTGTTGAGCTTTAAAAGCTCTTTTATTTATTTCTTATTTTATTTTACTGAGAAACAAATAGCAATGAGATAGTATCAAAACTAATAGGACAGTTTCAATAATTAATACATTGTACATTGTTGTCTTCTTAGTTGTTAACCATAGTATAAGAAGTGGACAGGATATCCTGTCCCAAAAATATTAGTACAAATCTTTCTACTCATTGAATTAAGCAAAAGTAGCTGTGTATCTATCCTAACTACTCTGTATATATAAATACAAAATGGCCCTTCCTTCATATCCCCTTTTTTTGTTTAGTCCTGTCAGAGATGGGTATTCCATTAGCATCTAAGTACTATAGGTTGGTGAATTAAGCAAAACAATCCAACACAGTTCAGCAGTCCACAATAGTAGTGGGTTATCCACAGAAGTTGTTGACTTGAGCCTTTCATAGCTCAGCATATTAATATGGCTTTATTGTATATACCTCGTTTTTATACTTTTCTGCTGGAAGGTTAAGACCAAGATAAAGCAAGACCTATGTAACAAGAAATGTAACTTTTGTATCTGATAAGGTCAGTCACGTACCTCAGGATTTATCCTATAACACTGTGTTGGACTTTGTAGATCCTTTGCCAGTGTTAGCCATGTGGATGAGTCATGGTCATTGTTTGACCAATTTGCTCTCTGTGAAAGCCTGAGAGAATGTTTTCTCTCCATGTGACTCTCCTTAGGCACACTATACATTACCTATCATTTTCCTCTCTGGCCCCATAATCTCCTTGATCAGAAAATTTGGGACACAACTGAGTTACATGATGTTACAGTACAGGTTCTCCTATGTCCTGAGTCTTCACTGACCTTGAAAGGCTAGGGCCAAAATTTTGGCTGACCCTGCAGCCCCTTCCTTTGCTCTAATTTTTGATCTGCAAACTTAGGTTGTTAACCCTCTAGAAGAGAAGCTTACTATTACCCTGCAACATATGCAATTCAGTTTACCCTAACTATCTGTCTAAGTAGTAATCATCTTTTTTTTTTTTTTTTGTCTTTTTGAGACAGGGTCTCACTATGCAGTTCAGGCTGGCCTTAAGCTCACTTTGTAGCTCAGGCTGGTCTCGAACTCACAACAATCCTCCTGCCTCAGCCTCCCGAGTGCTGGGATTACAAGCATGTGCCACCATGCCTGGCTATGTTTTTTTTTTTTTTTGTCTTCATGAAGGTTTTTTTTTTTAATTTTGGCAGAACTGGGGATTGAACTCAGGCCCTTGTGCTTGCCATGGAAGCACTTATTCCACTGAGCCATCTCCCCGGCCCTTAAGTAGCAATCATCTTAGGCATAACATGGAACAGGTATTTTCATCAAGTACTGACATGTTAAACTTTAAGTTCCTACAGAACATGAAGAAAAAAATAATTAAAAAAATAGGAATAAACACTTATGCATTTTACAAAATTTAGAAATCTAACCATCTACAGCTTTGTAGCAGGACAGTCCTATGACGTTTTTTACTTTTTTTTTTTTCATTTATTACCCTTAATTTAAAAAAATAAAACTTTTACTTGGGAGACAGTATGGTGAAATTGGTATGTCATGACAAGAAGTACATATTTAGAAGATCAGAATGACAGGCATTCCAAGCCTGAGCCTTGTATTACACATTGCTATCTTCAGTACAATTGCTTGTTTCACAGGTATCAGCCTGTATACTTAGTCAGGGTGAGAATCTTTCCAATTAACTACTAGTTTCAAAACCTTGCTGATGTTTCTCAGGATCATTGCCTTACCCATCTTGTGCATATAAATGCTTTGCCCCTGTCATGTTTCCCAGCTTTTCTCCTTACCCTCTCCTCATTGTCCAATTCTCAAGTTCTTGCTTTCCTTTTAATTGTGTAATACCTTTCTAAAAACTTTTCTTTTGGCCATATCAGAGATCAAACTCAGGACCCTGCACTTTCCAGGCAGGTGTTTATGCCACTGAATCATATCCCTAGTCCCTAAAAGCTCTTCATGTATGTTACATACAAATTTTGTCAGAATGGCTTGCAAATATTTTCTTGCTATTGCTTGTTTTTACATCATCTTTACAAGGTCTTCCACATAGCATACATTTTACATTTTGATGATCATCTTAAAAATCTTGCTTTGATGTCATGTTTAAGAATTGCACCTAGCTCTAGGTTACATAGATTTTCTCCTAAAAGTTTTGTGGTGGTATATTTTTCACGTAAGTCCGTGTTTCTTTCTTTCTTTTTTGAGCCAACAAGTCTTTATTATAGGGCTCCATTAAAGTCTTTATTAAGCCGGGTGTGGTGGCGCATGCCTGTAATCCCAGCACTCGGGAGGCTGAGGCAGGAGGATTGTTGTGAGTTCGAGACCAGCCTGAGCCACAAAGTGAGCTTAAGGCCAGCCTGAACTGCATAGCGAGACCCTGTCTCAAAAAGACAAAAAGACAAAAAAAAAAAAAAAGAATAAAGTCTTTATTAAAGTTTTTGGGAGGAGGCCATGATGCTGGGCATACTGTCAAAGTCAATCTTCTTCATGATGTTCTTGGGATTGATGCTGTCCTCCTGGCTACAGATGAAAATCTGCTCTGACTCATCTGCTCCAGCCGTATTTGCTCATCCACACCTTCAGCTGTCTGTCTGATAGATCTCTAAGCATCTCAACCAGCAGCCAGCAGTCTATGTGCTGATATGTAATGCCCATGATGTGGCAAATAAATTTTCAGACATTCTTCAAAGCCAGTTATACCTTTCAGGAGGTTCATATTTTTATCCAGAGCTTGCCAGAAGGCCTGGAAGTGACAAGTCTCTAGCAGGTCCCTGCAGTACAGAATCTGATGGAATAGGATGCTTTTCTTAATGAGCCTGGTCGATCATGCACACTTGCACAGGGTGAAGTCAGTGTGGGGAGGTTGTTGAGGGCCTTCAGCAGGATGTGGGCAGTGACTGTGGTCTGAAAGAAGGCTGGGTGGAACTGGTACAACTTTAGGACAGCCAGGTTGGCTTCCATATCACAGGCATTCTCCTTGGCCTCTGTCTCCAGAAAGCACTCCAGGGTGGCCAGGCTCTCAGGATTGTACCTGTTGATACCCTTAAGCAACTTGCCCATGTTCATTCTCATCTCCTCAACCATTGCCATGACTACTGCCTCCTTCCAGGACCAGTGCTATGGTGGAACTCCAGCCTACCATGTCTCATTTTGAATTATTATTATAGTGTAAGGTTCCATATCTAAGTGCTCCAACACCATTTGCAGTCACATTATCCTCTACTGAATTTTGATTGCCAGTATCACATGTTTAGTATACTTATAACAGTAGTATATTTTTATCCATCCCATTTATTTATTTATGAAAGACCCTGATGTCTTTTTTAGCAGGCAACCTCAGGATTTAGGTATGTGTAAGGCCATGTAATATTTATCAACACTCTGGCAAAAGCAGAGCATTGAGTGAAACTCAATATGGATAAATGAGATGGCAGCTCATCTTCCCTTCTGGCCCTGTTAAGATCTTCACAACAAAAGTAAACATACATCTGTATATCCGTATTGCCTCCCAGTGGGCTTATGTGCCCACTGACACCATAGGAGGGGAGAGGGAAGTGGGTGCTGGTTACTTCATTGTCTCACCACCTTGTATCTTGCTGATACAAGCAGGAATGCAGACTAAAGGTCCTTGGGGATGGAACCTAGGGCAAGTACTGTACCACTCAACCATATCTTCAACCTGTAAGTTGATTCTTTTTAATTTTGTTAGTGTCTCCTGTAATCAATTTAAAACAATTTAAAATGTATATCATCTTTAATGCTGACCTCTGAATGTATTTGCTTTCCTATGAAATAATTGCATACACAGCATTTTCCAGAGACAAAAGCAAAAACTAAAAGTGTATTAAAAACAGTTATTTAGGAAAGAATACTTTGTAAGTAAGGTGGAAAAGGGGTTGAAAACAGAGGAGGGAATTGGGAAAAAGTAAATCAAGATATACCATATACTAATTCAATGAGAGGAAAGATTTGTACATGTCTGGGGAGATGGTCAGTTAAATAAGTGCTTCCTTGGCAAGAGTAAGGGCCTGAGTTCAATCCCTGGTTCCAAAAAACAAACAAAAAAAATTTGTTGTAATAGTGTTTGGACAGAATATCATCTCTTCATCTTGTACTATGAATAACCACTACGAAGACAACAGTATACAATGTACTAATTATTGAAACTGCCCTACTAATTGGTTTTGAAAAAGTCTCATCATTTGTTTCTCAATAAAATTAACAAAATAAAAAAGATATATCATATATAGGTACTAATTCTCTACAATGAATAGGATCATTTAAATTGTGCCAATAAAGATTATAAAAAATCTCCACATAAAAATACACCAAAAAAAAAAAAAAAGAAAAGAAAAGAAAAGAAATGGGCTGGGGATCTAGCTCAGTGGTGCAGCACCAGACTGGAAAGCCTGAGGTCCTGAGCTCAATTCCTGGTACCAACCACCCCGCATCATACACAAAAAAGAAAAAGTTATTTAAAAGCCTTATGTGGAATTAAAAATTAGACCTTGTGTTATTTTTCTGTGTAACTATGAGTTCATATTTTCATAAAGTATCTTCACTAATTTGTAGAGAGTACTGTCTACAATAACTTAACAGTATTTATGAGTGCTGAATTAGAAGTAAACTGCAGTAACTGTAGCATTATACTTACTAGCAGTTTCTATGTCGTTTAATCTATGGATTTAATAGCAGAATGACCTTATTTCTTTTTCAGGGATGATGAATGGGTGTTATGATTTCCACATCCTGATGGAGCTTTATGTGTCCTTAGTCCATCTTTTGCATTGAGGGCAAAGTTTATTAAGTTGGAAGGCATAGTTTTTTCAATTACTGATGGGGGCAGTTTTCCTTTCATTTCTGTCTGGACAAACATCACTAGTTTGGAATAAGAAGGGTTTCTGTAAGCAAAAGAAAAGTTTAGAAAAAAAGAATTTTTAGGTTAGTCTATTGAATTTATCATTTTATGAAGAGCAGGATTCTTGTCTTATTCACCATTGATTCTTTTCACAGTGCTTATAGTAAGATACTTACTGAAGGAGGAGAAGCAAAAGGACAGTGTGACTTGTAGTGAGTTTTATAGATACAAACTTTCCATAAAATATTAGTATGTTTCAGAATCCTCAGGTTTAGGCAGTTTTTTCCTTCTTGTAATTTTACTGATTTGTTGTAATTATACAGATATGAATCCTACATGTGCCTATACATTATACATACACATATAAATACACTTAAATATATACATAATTAAAAAAGATATATTTTCTCCAGCTAACTTTATTTTCCTTAATAGGGTATCTTGTCCTTCCTTCTGTATCTGTACTCCAGATTGTTTGTTTTTCACAGTTATCTACAGTACTTCATACTATTTTTAATAGTCCTTTAACTGTCAGGTTCTGCTTATTTTTTAATATAAGCTGCAGTAAAGCATCTTTGTAATATGTGTATTTATGCTTTTATAAGTACTTAGAATGTTTGGGTCAAACTTTCTATATTTTGTATTTTGATATATTATTTCCAAGTTGCCTGCTAAGATTAGACTAATAGTTTATATTCTAACACAATGATCTTCAAACTGGGGTATGAGCGGTTGAATACATTTAAGGGAATACAATTTTACATTCGTAATTTGTGTCTCAGTTACTTTTCTGTGATTGCTGGGAAAAAGTACCCAACACTAGGAATCAAGGAAGGAAAAATTTATTTATCTCATAGTTAGTGGAGGTTTCTGTCCATGCTCAGTTGGCTCCAAGACAGAGTGGCACAAGACAGAGGGCGGCCATTCATGGCAGAGGCAAAGAGTAGAGAGCAAAAAAAGGAGAAGTAGCAGCAACAGTGGATACAGAGAGCAAGTCTGTCTCCCTTGTTTCATTCAGGATGTCTGTCTCAGGTGGGGGCAGCACCCACACTCATCAGCCCAGCACTGGATTATAAATTAATCACAAACTCTAGAAGTCTGCCCCATAACTGCATGAGGCTTTGCATAGACAGATAGACATAAACTGTAACAACTGGTATATGCATTTTCCTTATCCTGATCTGTGTTTGTGATGGAAACATAGGGTTTTCTTTCTGATCAGCCTGTTCAAAATAATTCATTTGCTTTACAAAACAAAGACATATTTAGCCACTCACACTAAAAAGTAAATGACTGGAACTATGGTGCTTTTCCATAGCAAATGGTATCAACATCTTTGAAATGCTAAAGGAAAACTTTATGTATTAGAAATGAGTTGTCAGAGCAAAAGACTAATGACCAGGTCATAAATATTATTCTGAATCATGTCAGTTCATTCAATAAATTTATAAATTTAACTGAGTTGTTAATTGATAGATCATTAAAACATTTTTGCCAATAGAAACACATGTTATTTAAGTCAGAAGGATTCTAAGGTAACAAATATCAGTTATATTCTTCTCATTTTAATTATATTTGTGAAAAAAGTTTTTAGGTTTTCATATTTATAAAATGAAAAGCAGGAATAGACTTGGTACTGAAAGTCACCTTATTTTGTTAGCAGTGTCCATCCACAATGAAAGGAAATGAGGACAGAAGCTGAACTATGGGTGCACGAACCAGTGTGCCTTGGTTGAAGCTGAGCTTTGCTATTCCTTATGTGTAAGCTTGAGGAAGTGATATAACCTTGGGCTTTCACCTTGTGTCTTGAAAACTGGGCACAGTACAACACCTGGTTCTGGGGTTATTGTGAGGAATAACTGAATTAATATGTGGGAACCATTTAGAAAATCCCTGGCACATACGAAATGCAAGGTTTTGCTAATAAAAAAAGTACTTTCAGTTAACAATGTGCTCTATGTTTATTATATGAAAAAATTATATTTATTTTGATCAATATGTAATGATGTTATTCTAGAAGGCATATATTTTTAAAAACTGGGACAGAAAACAAACTTAAATTTATATTGTTTTTGCAGAAAATTAAGATGTTAAAAATTAATTCCAAGCCTATATTGCAATACAATTGTGTGTATGTATGGGAGGATTAAAGTTTGAGTTTAAAAAAAAGGCACAGATTGCTAAAAGCTTTGTGTATTTTTTTAAAAACATATTTAGTACAGGGTCTCACTACACAGATGTGACTTATAGTAATCCTCCTGTTTTCAGCCCCCCAAGTACTGGGCTTACAGGTGCGCACCACCATGCCCAGTCTCAAGCACCATCTCAGTGCACCAGGGGGCAGAGCCAGCATAGCAAGCTGGGGATCAAACCCCAGCCACTGTGCTCTGCCTAAGCAGGCACTTTAATCCACTGAGCTATTTGATTGGCCCTAGCTTTGTGTATTTGCAATGGTAATTATAATGGTGGATTTTAAATTATGGTATTTAGATTTTACTGATGCATTGTAAGAGTGATACAGTTAATTTAAAAATTACAATATTCTAGAAATTATACTGCTTTCTTTAGTTTAATCCTATGGTAAATTTTAAGGTTGATAAAAACATACCAGGAGAAATACAATTTTAAAAAATTCTCTTGGAGTATGAAGATACTACACTAGCTAATCATGTTTGACTCCATTTTCTCATGCCCTTCTCCATGCAGAGTGTAGACTATTTTTACAGTGCTTCAAAGGGCTGGATTGGAATACATATCAGCATTTTACATGGTCCTAAATCTCTATTTGCACTTACTGTGGGTTTACAAAACATCAGATAGCTTCCCCAGTGTTTAGCAGAGTCATTTGCTACTGCTATGTGTCTTACGTGCCTTGTTCACAAATTTGGCTGTCCAAAATGTTGGACTACAAGGTCAAAACAATGATTTTTTTTTATTAGTGTCTTCCTCTATAATTAAATGAAACTATACCTTTATTCTAGCAGGACATGAGGCAGAGTTTAGACCCTAGATGGGATATCATAATCAGAGATTTTGTCTTATTTATGTTTTGTAGTGGAAAGGAGAGGTTGATAAAAAGTTCATGAGGACATTTGACCCAAGAAGCATGCTGAGAGTGTGTAACTTGTCAACTAGAGTCCCCATGAACAACCAATTTACTTACCTGATTTGGAGCAATAATCCTTCATTTATTTTGTTCTTGTCTGCTCTGGAGAATGAAATCTTGGCCATGTACTCAAAATTGATGATTAAATGGAAGGACTGTACACTGTGACTGTTTTCATCATGTATACCAATGATTCTGTTTATTAATGTAACATTTAGTTCTCTAGTTCAGTAGAGAAAACATTAGGCAACACAGATCTGTCATTTTCTTTTGGCTTCAAATTCATTTTTCTTGTATTGAGTTCATATCTTTATACCAATAGATTTTATACCCATAAAAGTGTACACTTAATTTCTTAATATCATTAGCATGAATTAATGCTTACAGAATGTGTGAAATGATGTACACTGAATTAGAACTCAGTTTTTGAATCTGGGTATTTCATATTGCCATTTTATCCTGAGGGTGGCCACCTGTAGGCAGTAACTCATTTCTGATTTCTTCAGCTTTTCTCTAATCTGAATGTATGTCTTAGATTCTTATTTTGCAGGTCTCTGTCTCAGCAGGTAGTCTATTGGAAACAGGCCATCTGGGTAAAGAATTCACTTCTGATAAATTGTGAATTGTTCTCGGGAAAATTATTTTTAATTCACAAAAATTCCTCTAATTTATAAAAGTGACTAATGGAGAAATGTGAAATATTAGGAAAATTGAACTGTAGGGAAATGTTTGTGTGTTCCTGACTACTTCCAGAAACCTGAAACAGTATTTCATAGAAAATTATATATTCTGATTATATTTAAGATGAAAACAAATAAGTTTCTTTCTTTTTGGCAGAACCAGGGATTGAACTCAGACCCTTGCACTTGCCAGGGAAACGCTTACTGTACTGAGCCATCTCCCTGGACCCCTTGAAGTTTCTTTAAAATTGCATTTAGGGGAAGCTTTTTTCCCAACCTTATATGTTCCCAACCATATTTATACTGATGAGCAAATCTATTTTTAAAAAACTGTCAAGTAAATGCAAATAACACTTACTCTTTCAGAGGTGAACATACATAGCCACAAGGATGGTTATAACCACGGATATAATCAGAAGTTGGAGGATATCCTGGAAAATCCACGCTTTTAGCTAAGCGATTTTAAAAAATGAAAATAAAGATGAAAAACTACAATGAGCAATGTGTACCATTTAAATGTTATCAGCATTAACATTAGTTGATACATTTGTATCAACTAGTATATATTTACACTAGTATTTCTAAAGATGTTATCCTTTTATATAAGGTAAACTATTATAAATATCATTTATTTTTGAGATTTGAAGCAAAAAAAAAACCCACAAAGATTTTGGTTTTGCTGTTGTGGTCTCTAGATTTTGTCAATGCTTTGTTGTTCTTTTTCTTTAAAATAAAGTGGTTGGATGATTTAACATTCCCTCTTCTGCTAATTTCTTGTAACTAACTTCAAAATATAATTAAAAATACACAGAATTTTAAAAATAATTGTGTGGCATAATATTTACATTGTATGTGAATGGAGAGGGTGGTGATTTGATTATAGTTTCATAATTATATTCTTTCAATAAATATCTTATTTTGCTTATTTTGTGCAACTAAATCTTGCTCTTGGTGGAGAAGATGGATTTTTTCTGCAATTTTAACAATTTTCTACAATTTTAAGCTACCAGTTCAGGGGGGCAATACAATATAAAACACTAGCTTAGCAAATTGAGTGAATTTTCCATTTTTTATCATGGTATTAACAGAATCTATTATGTTGGCTTAATGATACTGCTAGAAGTAATATTAAAATATTTTTTCTGTTTAAAATATGGATGCTGGGTTTGTGGGTGCATGCCTATAAACCCACCACTGAGGAGGTGGAGGGAGGAGGACTGAGAGCTCAAGCCAGCCTGGGCTACCCACTAAGACCCTGTCTCAAAACAACAAAAATATGGAGATCATGCCTTAGTCTTTAAAGCTTTTATAGTTTATGTACAGGTATAGGCCTTCTGTGATGCATACAGTGTAGTAGTTCGCTACCACACTGTATATATATCTTGGAAAATTTTAAATTGTTTCAGTTTTATTAACTGCTTCATTTATGTGAACTTCAGTTTCCTCATTAGTGAGAAAATGCATGCAAAATATTTAGCTCAAAGCAAAGTGCAGAATAAGGTAAAAAAACACTAGGAAGAATGCTAATGGAATTTATAAAAACTTTGTTCAACGGAAATTACTTAGAGCAAATTCAGTAGTTATTACAGTACTGAATGACTGATTATTTATAATTGTTGTGTTTAACCTCTATACTTTCTTTTAAACTTCCCTCTGACTAGTAATAGAGAACAGTAATACTCTGATTTTGAAATATGGACAAGAACATTTATGATTCAGACAAGACAGTATTTTGTACTGTAGCCAGTGAATATGTTTTGTGTACTTTCATTTCAAAAATGAGACAAAACAGGAATGTTAAGAATATCAGCCCAGCAAGAAGTGTAAGACAACGTGGGAAAGTGAACTGGGGTGGAGTGGAGGTGATGACTCAGTGTGGCTTGTGAAACTTGGCATACAGTCAGTCACCTCAGAGCAACTAAAGCTTTGTTGGGAAGGAGTAAAAAATCATAGCTGTTTGTATCCCTAAGCAACAGTGAGATAAAATCAAATTTAGAGAAAAACTGGGATCTTTGTCACTTGTCTACCAAAGCTCTTTTACCATTAGCTATCTTAAGTTGTCATGGTGGAAAGACACATAGTGTGAAGTGTTTTAAGTTTTAAGTGAATAATGAAGGGAAATGATTTCATGTTTATATTTTGCAGTGTGACACAGGTACAGAGGAAATGTTAGGAGTATGTCAAAATCTCTAGTTCCTATGTGAAATGCAAGACTCATTTAGCAGACATCTTTCAGTATTTCTATCAACTACTGTGTACGCCAATTCTAAGCAATTCAATTATAAAATTATATATCCAAAATTAATTTTATTTCTTAAGATTTATATATACCTTGAAGCTTAAGCAAATTATCTATTTACATCCATTCCTGCAGT
The DNA here is from genome assembly GCA_004027165.1 of Ctenomys sociabilis. NCBI lineage: Eukaryota > Metazoa > Chordata > Mammalia > Rodentia > Ctenomyidae > Ctenomys > Ctenomys sociabilis. The sequence continues at coordinate 50,492 of PVKA01014280.1, forward strand.
GTTTATGCTATAATAATCTAGGAAATGCCAGAATTATTGACCCATATATATGACATCTCATATACTGGGTGTAATATCTTGCATCACCATATGATAATTGTTACTTGTGGGTCCTATTGAGTAAATTAAGTAAAAAAGCTAAAATAATTTCTTCCAAACTACAAATTAAGGGGAAAAATTATTAATGACTCATAGTGATTCCAAATGTGGGCAAAATGTTTCAACTTACAACTGATAATGGTCACATTCCCTTCATAGTACTTGATATGTACTACGTCGATAAAGTCTCGGGGGGAAATTGAGCCCATTGCAAAACTTTGTGTAATGGTATGACATATAAATGTGCCCTGTAATAAATCAAACCACAAAGATTACAAAAATCATTTCACATTTAGCATTTATATTGTTCCCCAAAGAATTTCATTATGTAAGAATAGCCACTATTTCAATAAAGCAAGGCTTTGAAATTTTAAGACTATACCTCCAAATAAGCTTGCCTTTTTAATGTTATTTTTGGTACCAGGGATCGAATTTAGGATCTTGCACTTGTCAGGAAGGTCTGTATGCTTCTGAGCTATATCCCTGACCCTCTTAAGCTGTATCTCTGGCCTCTTATCTTTTTAATGTTAAGGAGCATAAAAGTTACAATTATGATGGTAGAAAATTCAGGGAATAATCTTAGATCATGTAGGTGTCCAGTTTCAGCTAAAAGTCTGGCAATTAAATCATATAACTAAGATAGTATAGAATTAGAATCCAGGTCTTCTGGTTTTCCTATTACAATACTATTCCTACTATTCCACATTGGGCAGAATAAAAATACATAATTTAACACCCAGTAATATTAGGTCTAAAATAAAGACCAATGTATGAATATGTATGATGCCTGGCCAATCTTGGTAGGTCTTGTCATAACAGTAAGTTTCTCTCCCTACATTTTTGCAAATAAGAGCCATTGGCCAGACAACTCTTGTTATCAAAAGGAGCAACACAGTTTATTGTTCTTTGTTAGACTTCTGCTTCTTGATGGCCTATGGAACTATTCAAATAATAACTCCATTACATTTGCCTGCAATAATTTGGATTCATTTCATCCTGTTGATACCATAAAGCCCACCTCCCACAACCTTGGGTTATTTAATATACTCTTATATAGTCCTGTACGATGTGCATCCTCTTGTTGAGGTCTGAGATTAATGATTAATAAATTGCTGACTCATTTGTCTGGTGTCAGCTCTCAGAGCAGAAATTCTGTTCTTACTCATGGGGTAGTCAAAACACATGGTGATGGACACTACAAACAGGAAAATGAGATAGCTTTCCTGATGGCACAGTGCTATTCAGAGATATTAGGGAATACTGATCTGAAAGGGCAGTATTAGTTTGGAATCAGAAAACCTAGACAAATCCTAATTTTATCATACATTAGTTGCTGTAATCATGAGCAAAATTTTTTTATGGCAAGTCTAGTACTCTTTCCATCATAACAGCTGAGTTGTACCACTAGCAGAAATTTTTATGACATGATTCATACAAAGTTGAAATAGTCCAGTGTTTGGATTTTTAATTGTGATGGACAATGTTTCAAGACTGAACATTCAAATCTCAAAAAGGTCATGGACATGTATTATTTATTGATAGGAACTTCAAGGGCTCCCTACAAGATGAAACTGATTCAACTTTCTTTGGCCTTCCTATAATTTTCCTTCCCTTCTAAACTTTAAGATCAATTTAATAAATGTAGACAAAATTAAAGTTCTAAACAAATGTTAAAATGATGGGCAGATACCACATATAAAACCTAAACTTTACTTTTGATGGGTTGGGGACTCAAAGAACCAAAGGTTTATAAATTTACAAATGCAATCATTGATAAAAATCAGAAAAAAGTTTATTTCTTTCCCTGTCTCTTTTACTACCTTTTCCTATTAAAGTCATCATTAGCTAAAATCACAGCACTAACTTTTCTTGTGCTGGGGATGGAAGGCAGTCCTACACATGCTAGGCAAGTACGCTGTCACTAAGCTATACCCCTAACCATATTTGAAAATATTTGATTTACATTTAAATTCATCTTTTAAGTATACAGTTTGAATTTTCTCACACTTATTCAATTGTGCATTCTCCACTACAATTTAGTATAGAATTCTGCTTTTATTCCTTTCTCCTTGCATCAGTAAATCCAGGTGGCTTTCTCTATAATGTACGTTGGGCCCTGATTTATCTCCTCCTCTTCTGCGACCATCCTAGCACAAGCTGCTATGTCTCTCTTTTGGATTACTATAAGACTCTCCTGTTCTTGTCAATTTTATTTGTTGCCTCT